>JAJGMV010000246.1:0-31276 GCA_021527685.1 Aphanomyces euteiches | reverse complement strand
AAAGGACTCCATATCAGCGAGTCCTTCTTTCAAGTATTTCCGTTCATGCGTGCAACCTTGTGGGAATGTATATTGTCGACAGGCGTTTTGAAAACGTCTTGATCCTTTGTCATTTTGTCGTTGTTTGACAGACCATGAGAAGGACTTGTCGGACGCTGTGATGCCATATATTTTCGCTCAGTTGTCGAAAGCGAATCGAGCGTCAAGCTCGACAGGAAATCATGTGGTGTGGCCGTAATTGTGTGCAAGTCAGATGACTTGTGCGATGAGATCGTGTATAGTGTGTTTGGGTGTGGGATATGTGTGTCATGTTTTGTTGAAAGTGGTAAGAATTTAGTGTGTGCGTAGGATGAGGAGTGTATGTTTTGGGATAGGAAGGGCGTGAGTCTAACATCATGATCAATTGGCCGAGCGGTCTAAGGCGCCAGTTTAAGGCACTGGTCTGAAAGGGCGTGGGTTCGAATCCCACATTGGTCATCCTTTTTACACCCACAACACGTACGCTAACCATCCACAGCCTCCCTCTGGCACACCATTTTGTATCTCCCAATCCACCACACGTGCACAATCGCCTCCGTCACCATGTAGGCATATACTGTCCATCGCATTTACACAAAAATGATCCCAAACCTTCGAACAATCTATGGGTTTTGAACGTAAACCTATCTCTCAGGTTGGACACACACAAGTGGACAATGGAATCCATCCGTCAAACGTAAAAGGACTCCATATCAGCGAGTCCTTCTTTCAAGTATTTCCGTTCATGCGTGCAACCTTGTGGGAATGTATATTGTCGACAGGCGTTTTGAAAACGTCTTGATCCTTTGTCATTTTGTCGTTGTTTGACAGACCATGAGAAGGACTTGTCGGACGCTGTGATGCCATATATTTTCGCTCAGTTGTCGAAAGCGAATCGAGCGTCAAGCTCGACAGGAAATCATGTGGTGTGGCCGTAATTGTGTGCAAGTCAGATGACTTGTGCGATGAGATCGTGTATAGTGTGTTTGGGTGTGGGATATGTGTGTCATGTTTTGTTGAAAGTGGTAAGAATTTAGTGTGTGCGTAGGATGAGGAGTGTATGTTTTGGGATAGGAAGGGCGTGAGTCTAACATCATGATCAATTGGCCGAGCGGTCTAAGGCGCCAGTTTAAGGCACTGGTCTGAAAGGGCGTGGGTTCGAATCCCACATTGGTCATCCTTTTTACACCCACAACACGTACGCTAACCATCCACAGCCTCCCTCTGGCACACCATTTTGTATCTCCCCAATCCACCACACGTGCACAATCGCCTCCGTCACCATGTAGGCATATACTGTCCATCGCATTTACACAAAAATGATCCCAAACCTTCGAACAATCTATGGGTTTTGAACGTAAACCTATCTCTCAGGTTGGACACACACAAGTGGACAATGGAATCCATCCCGTCAAACGTAAAAGGACTCCATATCAGCGAGTCCTTCTTTCAAGTATTTCCGTTCATGCGTGCAACCTTGTGGGAATGTATATTGTCGACAGGCGTTTTGAAAACGTCTTGATCCCTTTGTCATTTTGTCGTTGTTTGACAGACCATGAGAAGGACTTGTCGGACGCTGTGATGCCATATATTTTCGCTCAGTTGTCGAAAGCGAATCGAGCGTCAAGCTCGACAGGAAATCATGTGGTGTGGCCGTAATTGTGTGCAAGTCAGATGACTTGTGCGATGAGATCGTGTATAGTGTGTTTGGGTGTGGGATATGTGTGTCATGTTTTGTTGAAAGTGGTAAGAATTTAGTGTGTGCGTAGGATGAGGAGTGTATGTTTTGGGATAGGAAGGGCGTGAGTCTAACATCATGATCAATTGGCCGAGCGGTCTAAGGCGCCAGTTTAAGGCACTGGTCTGAAAGGGCGTGGGTTCGAATCCCACATTGGTCATCCTTTTTACACCCACAACACGTACGCTAACCATCCACAGCCTCCCTCTGGCACACCATTTTGTATCTCCCCAATCCACCACACGTGCACAATCGCCTCCGTCACCATGTAGGCATATACTGTCCATCGCATTTACACAAAAATGATCCCAAACCTTCGAACAATCTATGGGTTTTGAACGTAAACCTATCTCTCAGGTTGGACACACACAAGTGGACAATGGAATCCATCCCGTCAAACGTAAAAGGACTCCATATCAGCGAGTCCTTCTTTCAAGTATTTCCGTTCATGCGTGCAACCTTGTGGGAATGTATATTGTCGACAGGCGTTTTGAAAACGTCTTGATCCCTTTGTCATTTTGTCGTTGTTTGACAGACCATGAGAAGGACTTGTCGGACGCTGTGATGCCATATATTTTCGCTCAGTTGTCGAAAGCGAATCGAGCGTCAAGCTCGACAGGAAATCATGTGGTGTGGCCGTAATTGTGTGCAAGTCAGATGACTTGTGCGATGAGATCGTGTATAGTGTGTTTGGGTGTGGGATATGTGTGTCATGTTTTGTTGAAAGTGGTAAGAATTTAGTGTGTGCGTAGGATGAGGAGTGTATGTTTTGGGATAGGAAGGGCGTGAGTCTAACATCATGATCAATTGGCCGAGCGGTCTAAGGCGCCAGTTTAAGGCACTGGTCTGAAAGGGCGTGGGTTCGAATCCCACATTGGTCATCCTTTTTACACCCACAACACGTACGCTAACCATCCACAGCCTCCCTCTGGCACACCATTTTGTATCTCCCCAATCCACCACACGTGCACAATCGCCTCCGTCACCATGTAGGCATATACTGTCCATCGCATTTACACAAAAATGATCCCAAACCTTCGAACAATCTATGGGTTTTGAACGTAAACCTATCTCTCAGGTTGGACACACACAAGTGGACAATGGAATCCATCCCGTCAAACGTAAAAGGACTCCATATCAGCGAGTCCTTCTTTCAAGTATTTCCGTTCATGCGTGCAACCTTGTGGGAATGTATATTGTCGACAGGCGTTTTGAAAACGTCTTGATCCCTTTGTCATTTTGTCGTTGTTTGACAGACCATGAGAAGGACTTGTCGGACGCTGTGATGCCATATATTTTCGCTCAGTTGTCGAAAGCGAATCGAGCGTCAAGCTCGACAGGAAATCATGTGGTGTGGCCGTAATTGTGTGCAAGTCAGATGACTTGTGCGATGAGATCGTGTATAGTGTGTTTGGGTGTGGGATATGTGTGTCATGTTTTGTTGAAAGTGGTAAGAATTTAGTGTGTGCGTAGGATGAGGAGTGTATGTTTTGGGATAGGAAGGGCGTGAGTCTAACATCATGATCAATTGGCCGAGCGGTCTAAGGCGCCAGTTTAAGGCACTGGTCTGAAAGGGCGTGGGTTCGAATCCCACATTGGTCATCCTTTTTACACCCACAACACGTACGCTAACCATCCACAGCCTCCCTCTGGCACACCATTTTGTATCTCCCCAATCCACCACACGTGCACAATCGCCTCCGTCACCATGTAGGCATATACTGTCCATCGCATTTACACAAAAATGATCCCAAACCTTCGAACAATCTATGGGTTTTGAACGTAAACCTATCTCTCAGGTTGGACACACACAAGTGGACAATGGAATCCATCCCGTCAAACGTAAAAGGACTCCATATCAGCGAGTCCTTCTTTCAAGTATTTCCGTTCATGCGTGCAACCTTGTGGGAATGTATATTGTCGACAGGCGTTTTGAAAACGTCTTGATCCCTTTGTCATTTTGTCGTTGTTTGACAGACCATGAGAAGGACTTGTCGGACGCTGTGATGCCATATATTTTCGCTCAGTTGTCGAAAGCGAATCGAGCGTCAAGCTCGACAGGAAATCATGTGGTGTGGCCGTAATTGTGTGCAAGTCAGATGACTTGTGCGATGAGATCGTGTATAGTGTGTTTGGGTGTGGGATATGTGTGTCATGTTTTGTTGAAAGTGGTAAGAATTTAGTGTGTGCGTAGGATGAGGAGTGTATGTTTTGGGATAGGAAGGGCGTGAGTCTAACATCATGATCAATTGGCCGAGCGGTCTAAGGCGCCAGTTTAAGGCACTGGTCTGAAAGGGCGTGGGTTCGAATCCCACATTGGTCATCCTTTTTACACCCACAACACGTACGCTAACCATCCACAGCCTCCCTCTGGCACACCATTTTGTATCTCCCCAATCCACCACACGTGCACAATCGCCTCCGTCACCATGTAGGCATATACTGTCCATCGCATTTACACAAAAATGATCCCAAACCTTCGAACAATCTATGGGTTTTGAACGTAAACCTATCTCTCAGGTTGGACACACACAAGTGGACAATGGAATCCATCCCGTCAAACGTAAAAGGACTCCATATCAGCGAGTCCTTCTTTCAAGTATTTCCGTTCATGCGTGCAACCTTGTGGGAATGTATATTGTCGACAGGCGTTTTGAAAACGTCTTGATCCCTTTGTCATTTTGTCGTTGTTTGACAGACCATGAGAAGGACTTGTCGGACGCTGTGATGCCATATATTTTCGCTCAGTTGTCGAAAGCGAATCGAGCGTCAAGCTCGACAGGAAATCATGTGGTGTGGCCGTAATTGTGTGCAAGTCAGATGACTTGTGCGATGAGATCGTGTATAGTGTGTTTGGGTGTGGGATATGTGTGTCATGTTTTGTTGAAAGTGGTAAGAATTTAGTGTGTGCGTAGGATGAGGAGTGTATGTTTTGGGATAGGAAGGGCGTGAGTCTAACATCATGATCAATTGGCCGAGCGGTCTAAGGCGCCAGTTTAAGGCACTGGTCTGAAAGGGCGTGGGTTCGAATCCCACATTGGTCATCCTTTTTACACCCACAACACGTACGCTAACCATCCACAGCCTCCCTCTGGCACACCATTTTGTATCTCCCCAATCCACCACACGTGCACAATCGCCTCCGTCACCATGTAGGCATATACTGTCCATCGCATTTACACAAAAATGATCCCAAACCTTCGAACAATCTATGGGTTTTGAACGTAAACCTATCTCTCAGGTTGGACACACACAAGTGGACAATGGAATCCATCCCGTCAAACGTAAAAGGACTCCATATCAGCGAGTCCTTCTTTCAAGTATTTCCGTTCATGCGTGCAACCTTGTGGGAATGTATATTGTCGACAGGCGTTTTGAAAACGTCTTGATCCCTTTGTCATTTTGTCGTTGTTTGACAGACCATGAGAAGGACTTGTCGGACGCTGTGATGCCATATATTTTCGCTCAGTTGTCGAAAGCGAATCGAGCGTCAAGCTCGACAGGAAATCATGTGGTGTGGCCGTAATTGTGTGCAAGTCAGATGACTTGTGCGATGAGATCGTGTATAGTGTGTTTGGGTGTGGGATATGTGTGTCATGTTTTGTTGAAAGTGGTAAGAATTTAGTGTGTGCGTAGGATGAGGAGTGTATGTTTTGGGATAGGAAGGGCGTGAGTCTAACATCATGATCAATTGGCCGAGCGGTCTAAGGCGCCAGTTTAAGGCACTGGTCTGAAAGGGCGTGGGTTCGAATCCCACATTGGTCATCCTTTTTACACCCACAACACGTACGCTAACCATCCACAGCCTCCCTCTGGCACACCATTTTGTATCTCCCCAATCCACCACACGTGCACAATCGCCTCCGTCACCATGTAGGCATATACTGTCCATCGCATTTACACAAAAATGATCCCAAACCTTCGAACAATCTATGGGTTTTGAACGTAAACCTATCTCTCAGGTTGGACACACACAAGTGGACAATGGAATCCATCCCGTCAAACGTAAAAGGACTCCATATCAGCGAGTCCTTCTTTCAAGTATTTCCGTTCATGCGTGCAACCTTGTGGGAATGTATATTGTCGACAGGCGTTTTGAAAACGTCTTGATCCCTTTGTCATTTTGTCGTTGTTTGACAGACCATGAGAAGGACTTGTCGGACGCTGTGATGCCATATATTTTCGCTCAGTTGTCGAAAGCGAATCGAGCGTCAAGCTCGACAGGAAATCATGTGGTGTGGCCGTAATTGTGTGCAAGTCAGATGACTTGTGCGATGAGATCGTGTATAGTGTGTTTGGGTGTGGGATATGTGTGTCATGTTTTGTTGAAAGTGGTAAGAATTTAGTGTGTGCGTAGGATGAGGAGTGTATGTTTTGGGATAGGAAGGGCGTGAGTCTAACATCATGATCAATTGGCCGAGCGGTCTAAGGCGCCAGTTTAAGGCACTGGTCTGAAAGGGCGTGGGTTCGAATCCCACATTGGTCATCCTTTTTACACCCACAACACGTACGCTAACCATCCACAGCCTCCCTCTGGCACACCATTTTGTATCTCCCCAATCCACCACACGTGCACAATCGCCTCCGTCACCATGTAGGCATATACTGTCCATCGCATTTACACAAAAATGATCCCAAACCTTCGAACAATCTATGGGTTTTGAACGTAAACCTATCTCTCAGGTTGGACACACACAAGTGGACAATGGAATCCATCCCGTCAAACGTAAAAGGACTCCATATCAGCGAGTCCTTCTTTCAAGTATTTCCGTTCATGCGTGCAACCTTGTGGGAATGTATATTGTCGACAGGCGTTTTGAAAACGTCTTGATCCCTTTGTCATTTTGTCGTTGTTTGACAGACCATGAGAAGGACTTGTCGGACGCTGTGATGCCATATATTTTCGCTCAGTTGTCGAAAGCGAATCGAGCGTCAAGCTCGACAGGAAATCATGTGGTGTGGCCGTAATTGTGTGCAAGTCAGATGACTTGTGCGATGAGATCGTGTATAGTGTGTTTGGGTGTGGGATATGTGTGTCATGTTTTGTTGAAAGTGGTAAGAATTTAGTGTGTGCGTAGGATGAGGAGTGTATGTTTTGGGATAGGAAGGGCGTGAGTCTAACATCATGATCAATTGGCCGAGCGGTCTAAGGCGCCAGTTTAAGGCACTGGTCTGAAAGGGCGTGGGTTCGAATCCCACATTGGTCATCCTTTTTACACCCACAACACGTACGCTAACCATCCACAGCCTCCCTCTGGCACACCATTTTGTATCTCCCCAATCCACCACACGTGCACAATCGCCTCCGTCACCATGTAGGCATATACTGTCCATCGCATTTACACAAAAATGATCCCAAACCTTCGAACAATCTATGGGTTTTGAACGTAAACCTATCTCTCAGGTTGGACACACACAAGTGGACAATGGAATCCATCCCGTCAAACGTAAAAGGACTCCATATCAGCGAGTCCTTCTTTCAAGTATTTCCGTTCATGCGTGCAACCTTGTGGGAATGTATATTGTCGACAGGCGTTTTGAAAACGTCTTGATCCCTTTGTCATTTTGTCGTTGTTTGACAGACCATGAGAAGGACTTGTCGGACGCTGTGATGCCATATATTTTCGCTCAGTTGTCGAAAGCGAATCGAGCGTCAAGCTCGACAGGAAATCATGTGGTGTGGCCGTAATTGTGTGCAAGTCAGATGACTTGTGCGATGAGATCGTGTATAGTGTGTTTGGGTGTGGGATATGTGTGTCATGTTTTGTTGAAAGTGGTAAGAATTTAGTGTGTGCGTAGGATGAGGAGTGTATGTTTTGGGATAGGAAGGGCGTGAGTCTAACATCATGATCAATTGGCCGAGCGGTCTAAGGCGCCAGTTTAAGGCACTGGTCTGAAAGGGCGTGGGTTCGAATCCCACATTGGTCATCCTTTTTACACCCACAACACGTACGCTAACCATCCACAGCCTCCCTCTGGCACACCATTTTGTATCTCCCCAATCCACCACACGTGCACAATCGCCTCCGTCACCATGTAGGCATATACTGTCCATCGCATTTACACAAAAATGATCCCAAACCTTCGAACAATCTATGGGTTTTGAACGTAAACCTATCTCTCAGGTTGGACACACACAAGTGGACAATGGAATCCATCCCGTCAAACGTAAAAGGACTCCATATCAGCGAGTCCTTCTTTCAAGTATTTCCGTTCATGCGTGCAACCTTGTGGGAATGTATATTGTCGACAGGCGTTTTGAAAACGTCTTGATCCCTTTGTCATTTTGTCGTTGTTTGACAGACCATGAGAAGGACTTGTCGGACGCTGTGATGCCATATATTTTCGCTCAGTTGTCGAAAGCGAATCGAGCGTCAAGCTCGACAGGAAATCATGTGGTGTGGCCGTAATTGTGTGCAAGTCAGATGACTTGTGCGATGAGATCGTGTATAGTGTGTTTGGGTGTGGGATATGTGTGTCATGTTTTGTTGAAAGTGGTAAGAATTTAGTGTGTGCGTAGGATGAGGAGTGTATGTTTTGGGATAGGAAGGGCGTGAGTCTAACATCATGATCAATTGGCCGAGCGGTCTAAGGCGCCAGTTTAAGGCACTGGTCTGAAAGGGCGTGGGTTCGAATCCCACATTGGTCATCCTTTTTACACCCACAACACGTACGCTAACCATCCACAGCCTCCCTCTGGCACACCATTTTGTATCTCCCCAATCCACCACACGTGCACAATCGCCTCCGTCACCATGTAGGCATATACTGTCCATCGCATTTACACAAAAATGATCCCAAACCTTCGAACAATCTATGGGTTTTGAACGTAAACCTATCTCTCAGGTTGGACACACACAAGTGGACAATGGAATCCATCCCGTCAAACGTAAAAGGACTCCATATCAGCGAGTCCTTCTTTCAAGTATTTCCGTTCATGCGTGCAACCTTGTGGGAATGTATATTGTCGACAGGCGTTTTGAAAACGTCTTGATCCCTTTGTCATTTTGTCGTTGTTTGACAGACCATGAGAAGGACTTGTCGGACGCTGTGATGCCATATATTTTCGCTCAGTTGTCGAAAGCGAATCGAGCGTCAAGCTCGACAGGAAATCATGTGGTGTGGCCGTAATTGTGTGCAAGTCAGATGACTTGTGCGATGAGATCGTGTATAGTGTGTTTGGGTGTGGGATATGTGTGTCATGTTTTGTTGAAAGTGGTAAGAATTTAGTGTGTGCGTAGGATGAGGAGTGTATGTTTTGGGATAGGAAGGGCGTGAGTCTAACATCATGATCAATTGGCCGAGCGGTCTAAGGCGCCAGTTTAAGGCACTGGTCTGAAAGGGCGTGGGTTCGAATCCCACATTGGTCATCCTTTTTACACCCACAACACGTACGCTAACCATCCACAGCCTCCCTCTGGCACACCATTTTGTATCTCCCCAATCCACCACACGTGCACAATCGCCTCCGTCACCATGTAGGCATATACTGTCCATCGCATTTACACAAAAATGATCCCAAACCTTCGAACAATCTATGGGTTTTGAACGTAAACCTATCTCTCAGGTTGGACACACACAAGTGGACAATGGAATCCATCCCGTCAAACGTAAAAGGACTCCATATCAGCGAGTCCTTCTTTCAAGTATTTCCGTTCATGCGTGCAACCTTGTGGGAATGTATATTGTCGACAGGCGTTTTGAAAACGTCTTGATCCCTTTGTCATTTTGTCGTTGTTTGACAGACCATGAGAAGGACTTGTCGGACGCTGTGATGCCATATATTTTCGCTCAGTTGTCGAAAGCGAATCGAGCGTCAAGCTCGACAGGAAATCATGTGGTGTGGCCGTAATTGTGTGCAAGTCAGATGACTTGTGCGATGAGATCGTGTATAGTGTGTTTGGGTGTGGGATATGTGTGTCATGTTTTGTTGAAAGTGGTAAGAATTTAGTGTGTGCGTAGGATGAGGAGTGTATGTTTTGGGATAGGAAGGGCGTGAGTCTAACATCATGATCAATTGGCCGAGCGGTCTAAGGCGCCAGTTTAAGGCACTGGTCTGAAAGGGCGTGGGTTCGAATCCCACATTGGTCATCCTTTTTACACCCACAACACGTACGCTAACCATCCACAGCCTCCCTCTGGCACACCATTTTGTATCTCCCCAATCCACCACACGTGCACAATCGCCTCCGTCACCATGTAGGCATATACTGTCCATCGCATTTACACAAAAATGATCCCAAACCTTCGAACAATCTATGGGTTTTGAACGTAAACCTATCTCTCAGGTTGGACACACACAAGTGGACAATGGAATCCATCCCGTCAAACGTAAAAGGACTCCATATCAGCGAGTCCTTCTTTCAAGTATTTCCGTTCATGCGTGCAACCTTGTGGGAATGTATATTGTCGACAGGCGTTTTGAAAACGTCTTGATCCCTTTGTCATTTTGTCGTTGTTTGACAGACCATGAGAAGGACTTGTCGGACGCTGTGATGCCATATATTTTCGCTCAGTTGTCGAAAGCGAATCGAGCGTCAAGCTCGACAGGAAATCATGTGGTGTGGCCGTAATTGTGTGCAAGTCAGATGACTTGTGCGATGAGATCGTGTATAGTGTGTTTGGGTGTGGGATATGTGTGTCATGTTTTGTTGAAAGTGGTAAGAATTTAGTGTGTGCGTAGGATGAGGAGTGTATGTTTTGGGATAGGAAGGGCGTGAGTCTAACATCATGATCAATTGGCCGAGCGGTCTAAGGCGCCAGTTTAAGGCACTGGTCTGAAAGGGCGTGGGTTCGAATCCCACATTGGTCATCCTTTTTACACCCACAACACGTACGCTAACCATCCACAGCCTCCCTCTGGCACACCATTTTGTATCTCCCCAATCCACCACACGTGCACAATCGCCTCCGTCACCATGTAGGCATATACTGTCCATCGCATTTACACAAAAATGATCCCAAACCTTCGAACAATCTATGGGTTTTGAACGTAAACCTATCTCTCAGGTTGGACACACACAAGTGGACAATGGAATCCATCCCGTCAAACGTAAAAGGACTCCATATCAGCGAGTCCTTCTTTCAAGTATTTCCGTTCATGCGTGCAACCTTGTGGGAATGTATATTGTCGACAGGCGTTTTGAAAACGTCTTGATCCCTTTGTCATTTTGTCGTTGTTTGACAGACCATGAGAAGGACTTGTCGGACGCTGTGATGCCATATATTTTCGCTCAGTTGTCGAAAGCGAATCGAGCGTCAAGCTCGACAGGAAATCATGTGGTGTGGCCGTAATTGTGTGCAAGTCAGATGACTTGTGCGATGAGATCGTGTATAGTGTGTTTGGGTGTGGGATATGTGTGTCATGTTTTGTTGAAAGTGGTAAGAATTTAGTGTGTGCGTAGGATGAGGAGTGTATGTTTTGGGATAGGAAGGGCGTGAGTCTAACATCATGATCAATTGGCCGAGCGGTCTAAGGCGCCAGTTTAAGGCACTGGTCTGAAAGGGCGTGGGTTCGAATCCCACATTGGTCATCCTTTTTACACCCACAACACGTACGCTAACCATCCACAGCCTCCCTCTGGCACACCATTTTGTATCTCCCCAATCCACCACACGTGCACAATCGCCTCCGTCACCATGTAGGCATATACTGTCCATCGCATTTACACAAAAATGATCCCAAACCTTCGAACAATCTATGGGTTTTGAACGTAAACCTATCTCTCAGGTTGGACACACACAAGTGGACAATGGAATCCATCCCGTCAAACGTAAAAGGACTCCATATCAGCGAGTCCTTCTTTCAAGTATTTCCGTTCATGCGTGCAACCTTGTGGGAATGTATATTGTCGACAGGCGTTTTGAAAACGTCTTGATCCCTTTGTCATTTTGTCGTTGTTTGACAGACCATGAGAAGGACTTGTCGGACGCTGTGATGCCATATATTTTCGCTCAGTTGTCGAAAGCGAATCGAGCGTCAAGCTCGACAGGAAATCATGTGGTGTGGCCGTAATTGTGTGCAAGTCAGATGACTTGTGCGATGAGATCGTGTATAGTGTGTTTGGGTGTGGGATATGTGTGTCATGTTTTGTTGAAAGTGGTAAGAATTTAGTGTGTGCGTAGGATGAGGAGTGTATGTTTTGGGATAGGAAGGGCGTGAGTCTAACATCATGATCAATTGGCCGAGCGGTCTAAGGCGCCAGTTTAAGGCACTGGTCTGAAAGGGCGTGGGTTCGAATCCCACATTGGTCATCCTTTTTACACCCACAACACGTACGCTAACCATCCACAGCCTCCCTCTGGCACACCATTTTGTATCTCCCCAATCCACCACACGTGCACAATCGCCTCCGTCACCATGTAGGCATATACTGTCCATCGCATTTACACAAAAATGATCCCAAACCTTCGAACAATCTATGGGTTTTGAACGTAAACCTATCTCTCAGGTTGGACACACACAAGTGGACAATGGAATCCATCCCGTCAAACGTAAAAGGACTCCATATCAGCGAGTCCTTCTTTCAAGTATTTCCGTTCATGCGTGCAACCTTGTGGGAATGTATATTGTCGACAGGCGTTTTGAAAACGTCTTGATCCCTTTGTCATTTTGTCGTTGTTTGACAGACCATGAGAAGGACTTGTCGGACGCTGTGATGCCATATATTTTCGCTCAGTTGTCGAAAGCGAATCGAGCGTCAAGCTCGACAGGAAATCATGTGGTGTGGCCGTAATTGTGTGCAAGTCAGATGACTTGTGCGATGAGATCGTGTATAGTGTGTTTGGGTGTGGGATATGTGTGTCATGTTTTGTTGAAAGTGGTAAGAATTTAGTGTGTGCGTAGGATGAGGAGTGTATGTTTTGGGATAGGAAGGGCGTGAGTCTAACATCATGATCAATTGGCCGAGCGGTCTAAGGCGCCAGTTTAAGGCACTGGTCTGAAAGGGCGTGGGTTCGAATCCCACATTGGTCATCCTTTTTACACCCACAACACGTACGCTAACCATCCACAGCCTCCCTCTGGCACACCATTTTGTATCTCCCCAATCCACCACACGTGCACAATCGCCTCCGTCACCATGTAGGCATATACTGTCCATCGCATTTACACAAAAATGATCCCAAACCTTCGAACAATCTATGGGTTTTGAACGTAAACCTATCTCTCAGGTTGGACACACACAAGTGGACAATGGAATCCATCCCGTCAAACGTAAAAGGACTCCATATCAGCGAGTCCTTCTTTCAAGTATTTCCGTTCATGCGTGCAACCTTGTGGGAATGTATATTGTCGACAGGCGTTTTGAAAACGTCTTGATCCCTTTGTCATTTTGTCGTTGTTTGACAGACCATGAGAAGGACTTGTCGGACGCTGTGATGCCATATATTTTCGCTCAGTTGTCGAAAGCGAATCGAGCGTCAAGCTCGACAGGAAATCATGTGGTGTGGCCGTAATTGTGTGCAAGTCAGATGACTTGTGCGATGAGATCGTGTATAGTGTGTTTGGGTGTGGGATATGTGTGTCATGTTTTGTTGAAAGTGGTAAGAATTTAGTGTGTGCGTAGGATGAGGAGTGTATGTTTTGGGATAGGAAGGGCGTGAGTCTAACATCATGATCAATTGGCCGAGCGGTCTAAGGCGCCAGTTTAAGGCACTGGTCTGAAAGGGCGTGGGTTCGAATCCCACATTGGTCATCCTTTTTACACCCACAACACGTACGCTAACCATCCACAGCCTCCCTCTGGCACACCATTTTGTATCTCCCCAATCCACCACACGTGCACAATCGCCTCCGTCACCATGTAGGCATATACTGTCCATCGCATTTACACAAAAATGATCCCAAACCTTCGAACAATCTATGGGTTTTGAACGTAAACCTATCTCTCAGGTTGGACACACACAAGTGGACAATGGAATCCATCCCGTCAAACGTAAAAGGACTCCATATCAGCGAGTCCTTCTTTCAAGTATTTCCGTTCATGCGTGCAACCTTGTGGGAATGTATATTGTCGACAGGCGTTTTGAAAACGTCTTGATCCCTTTGTCATTTTGTCGTTGTTTGACAGACCATGAGAAGGACTTGTCGGACGCTGTGATGCCATATATTTTCGCTCAGTTGTCGAAAGCGAATCGAGCGTCAAGCTCGACAGGAAATCATGTGGTGTGGCCGTAATTGTGTGCAAGTCAGATGACTTGTGCGATGAGATCGTGTATAGTGTGTTTGGGTGTGGGATATGTGTGTCATGTTTTGTTGAAAGTGGTAAGAATTTAGTGTGTGCGTAGGATGAGGAGTGTATGTTTTGGGATAGGAAGGGCGTGAGTCTAACATCATGATCAATTGGCCGAGCGGTCTAAGGCGCCAGTTTAAGGCACTGGTCTGAAAGGGCGTGGGTTCGAATCCCACATTGGTCATCCTTTTTACACCCACAACACGTACGCTAACCATCCACAGCCTCCCTCTGGCACACCATTTTGTATCTCCCCAATCCACCACACGTGCACAATCGCCTCCGTCACCATGTAGGCATATACTGTCCATCGCATTTACACAAAAATGATCCCAAACCTTCGAACAATCTATGGGTTTTGAACGTAAACCTATCTCTCAGGTTGGACACACACAAGTGGACAATGGAATCCATCCCGTCAAACGTAAAAGGACTCCATATCAGCGAGTCCTTCTTTCAAGTATTTCCGTTCATGCGTGCAACCTTGTGGGAATGTATATTGTCGACAGGCGTTTTGAAAACGTCTTGATCCCTTTGTCATTTTGTCGTTGTTTGACAGACCATGAGAAGGACTTGTCGGACGCTGTGATGCCATATATTTTCGCTCAGTTGTCGAAAGCGAATCGAGCGTCAAGCTCGACAGGAAATCATGTGGTGTGGCCGTAATTGTGTGCAAGTCAGATGACTTGTGCGATGAGATCGTGTATAGTGTGTTTGGGTGTGGGATATGTGTGTCATGTTTTGTTGAAAGTGGTAAGAATTTAGTGTGTGCGTAGGATGAGGAGTGTATGTTTTGGGATAGGAAGGGCGTGAGTCTAACATCATGATCAATTGGCCGAGCGGTCTAAGGCGCCAGTTTAAGGCACTGGTCTGAAAGGGCGTGGGTTCGAATCCCACATTGGTCATCCTTTTTACACCCACAACACGTACGCTAACCATCCACAGCCTCCCTCTGGCACACCATTTTGTATCTCCCCAATCCACCACACGTGCACAATCGCCTCCGTCACCATGTAGGCATATACTGTCCATCGCATTTACACAAAAATGATCCCAAACCTTCGAACAATCTATGGGTTTTGAACGTAAACCTATCTCTCAGGTTGGACACACACAAGTGGACAATGGAATCCATCCCGTCAAACGTAAAAGGACTCCATATCAGCGAGTCCTTCTTTCAAGTATTTCCGTTCATGCGTGCAACCTTGTGGGAATGTATATTGTCGACAGGCGTTTTGAAAACGTCTTGATCCCTTTGTCATTTTGTCGTTGTTTGACAGACCATGAGAAGGACTTGTCGGACGCTGTGATGCCATATATTTTCGCTCAGTTGTCGAAAGCGAATCGAGCGTCAAGCTCGACAGGAAATCATGTGGTGTGGCCGTAATTGTGTGCAAGTCAGATGACTTGTGCGATGAGATCGTGTATAGTGTGTTTGGGTGTGGGATATGTGTGTCATGTTTTGTTGAAAGTGGTAAGAATTTAGTGTGTGCGTAGGATGAGGAGTGTATGTTTTGGGATAGGAAGGGCGTGAGTCTAACATCATGATCAATTGGCCGAGCGGTCTAAGGCGCCAGTTTAAGGCACTGGTCTGAAAGGGCGTGGGTTCGAATCCCACATTGGTCATCCTTTTTACACCCACAACACGTACGCTAACCATCCACAGCCTCCCTCTGGCACACCATTTTGTATCTCCCCAATCCACCACACGTGCACAATCGCCTCCGTCACCATGTAGGCATATACTGTCCATCGCATTTACACAAAAATGATCCCAAACCTTCGAACAATCTATGGGTTTTGAACGTAAACCTATCTCTCAGGTTGGACACACACAAGTGGACAATGGAATCCATCCCGTCAAACGTAAAAGGACTCCATATCAGCGAGTCCTTCTTTCAAGTATTTCCGTTCATGCGTGCAACCTTGTGGGAATGTATATTGTCGACAGGCGTTTTGAAAACGTCTTGATCCCTTTGTCATTTTGTCGTTGTTTGACAGACCATGAGAAGGACTTGTCGGACGCTGTGATGCCATATATTTTCGCTCAGTTGTCGAAAGCGAATCGAGCGTCAAGCTCGACAGGAAATCATGTGGTGTGGCCGTAATTGTGTGCAAGTCAGATGACTTGTGCGATGAGATCGTGTATAGTGTGTTTGGGTGTGGGATATGTGTGTCATGTTTTGTTGAAAGTGGTAAGAATTTAGTGTGTGCGTAGGATGAGGAGTGTATGTTTTGGGATAGGAAGGGCGTGAGTCTAACATCATGATCAATTGGCCGAGCGGTCTAAGGCGCCAGTTTAAGGCACTGGTCTGAAAGGGCGTGGGTTCGAATCCCACATTGGTCATCCTTTTTACACCCACAACACGTACGCTAACCATCCACAGCCTCCCTCTGGCACACCATTTTGTATCTCCCCAATCCACCACACGTGCACAATCGCCTCCGTCACCATGTAGGCATATACTGTCCATCGCATTTACACAAAAATGATCCCAAACCTTCGAACAATCTATGGGTTTTGAACGTAAACCTATCTCTCAGGTTGGACACACACAAGTGGACAATGGAATCCATCCCGTCAAACGTAAAAGGACTCCATATCAGCGAGTCCTTCTTTCAAGTATTTCCGTTCATGCGTGCAACCTTGTGGGAATGTATATTGTCGACAGGCGTTTTGAAAACGTCTTGATCCCTTTGTCATTTTGTCGTTGTTTGACAGACCATGAGAAGGACTTGTCGGACGCTGTGATGCCATATATTTTCGCTCAGTTGTCGAAAGCGAATCGAGCGTCAAGCTCGACAGGAAATCATGTGGTGTGGCCGTAATTGTGTGCAAGTCAGATGACTTGTGCGATGAGATCGTGTATAGTGTGTTTGGGTGTGGGATATGTGTGTCATGTTTTGTTGAAAGTGGTAAGAATTTAGTGTGTGCGTAGGATGAGGAGTGTATGTTTTGGGATAGGAAGGGCGTGAGTCTAACATCATGATCAATTGGCCGAGCGGTCTAAGGCGCCAGTTTAAGGCACTGGTCTGAAAGGGCGTGGGTTCGAATCCCACATTGGTCATCCTTTTTACACCCACAACACGTACGCTAACCATCCACAGCCTCCCTCTGGCACACCATTTTGTATCTCCCCAATCCACCACACGTGCACAATCGCCTCCGTCACCATGTAGGCATATACTGTCCATCGCATTTACACAAAAATGATCCCAAACCTTCGAACAATCTATGGGTTTTGAACGTAAACCTATCTCTCAGGTTGGACACACACAAGTGGACAATGGAATCCATCCCGTCAAACGTAAAAGGACTCCATATCAGCGAGTCCTTCTTTCAAGTATTTCCGTTCATGCGTGCAACCTTGTGGGAATGTATATTGTCGACAGGCGTTTTGAAAACGTCTTGATCCCTTTGTCATTTTGTCGTTGTTTGACAGACCATGAGAAGGACTTGTCGGACGCTGTGATGCCATATATTTTCGCTCAGTTGTCGAAAGCGAATCGAGCGTCAAGCTCGACAGGAAATCATGTGGTGTGGCCGTAATTGTGTGCAAGTCAGATGACTTGTGCGATGAGATCGTGTATAGTGTGTTTGGGTGTGGGATATGTGTGTCATGTTTTGTTGAAAGTGGTAAGAATTTAGTGTGTGCGTAGGATGAGGAGTGTATGTTTTGGGATAGGAAGGGCGTGAGTCTAACATCATGATCAATTGGCCGAGCGGTCTAAGGCGCCAGTTTAAGGCACTGGTCTGAAAGGGCGTGGGTTCGAATCCCACATTGGTCATCCTTTTTACACCCACAACACGTACGCTAACCATCCACAGCCTCCCTCTGGCACACCATTTTGTATCTCCCCAATCCACCACACGTGCACAATCGCCTCCGTCACCATGTAGGCATATACTGTCCATCGCATTTACACAAAAATGATCCCAAACCTTCGAACAATCTATGGGTTTTGAACGTAAACCTATCTCTCAGGTTGGACACACACAAGTGGACAATGGAATCCATCCCGTCAAACGTAAAAGGACTCCATATCAGCGAGTCCTTCTTTCAAGTATTTCCGTTCATGCGTGCAACCTTGTGGGAATGTATATTGTCGACAGGCGTTTTGAAAACGTCTTGATCCCTTTGTCATTTTGTCGTTGTTTGACAGACCATGAGAAGGACTTGTCGGACGCTGTGATGCCATATATTTTCGCTCAGTTGTCGAAAGCGAATCGAGCGTCAAGCTCGACAGGAAATCATGTGGTGTGGCCGTAATTGTGTGCAAGTCAGATGACTTGTGCGATGAGATCGTGTATAGTGTGTTTGGGTGTGGGATATGTGTGTCATGTTTTGTTGAAAGTGGTAAGAATTTAGTGTGTGCGTAGGATGAGGAGTGTATGTTTTGGGATAGGAAGGGCGTGAGTCTAACATCATGATCAATTGGCCGAGCGGTCTAAGGCGCCAGTTTAAGGCACTGGTCTGAAAGGGCGTGGGTTCGAATCCCACATTGGTCATCCTTTTTACACCCACAACACGTACGCTAACCATCCACAGCCTCCCTCTGGCACACCATTTTGTATCTCCCCAATCCACCACACGTGCACAATCGCCTCCGTCACCATGTAGGCATATACTGTCCATCGCATTTACACAAAAATGATCCCAAACCTTCGAACAATCTATGGGTTTTGAACGTAAACCTATCTCTCAGGTTGGACACACACAAGTGGACAATGGAATCCATCCCGTCAAACGTAAAAGGACTCCATATCAGCGAGTCCTTCTTTCAAGTATTTCCGTTCATGCGTGCAACCTTGTGGGAATGTATATTGTCGACAGGCGTTTTGAAAACGTCTTGATCCCTTTGTCATTTTGTCGTTGTTTGACAGACCATGAGAAGGACTTGTCGGACGCTGTGATGCCATATATTTTCGCTCAGTTGTCGAAAGCGAATCGAGCGTCAAGCTCGACAGGAAATCATGTGGTGTGGCCGTAATTGTGTGCAAGTCAGATGACTTGTGCGATGAGATCGTGTATAGTGTGTTTGGGTGTGGGATATGTGTGTCATGTTTTGTTGAAAGTGGTAAGAATTTAGTGTGTGCGTAGGATGAGGAGTGTATGTTTTGGGATAGGAAGGGCGTGAGTCTAACATCATGATCAATTGGCCGAGCGGTCTAAGGCGCCAGTTTAAGGCACTGGTCTGAAAGGGCGTGGGTTCGAATCCCACATTGGTCATCCTTTTTACACCCACAACACGTACGCTAACCATCCACAGCCTCCCTCTGGCACACCATTTTGTATCTCCCCAATCCACCACACGTGCACAATCGCCTCCGTCACCATGTAGGCATATACTGTCCATCGCATTTACACAAAAATGATCCCAAACCTTCGAACAATCTATGGGTTTTGAACGTAAACCTATCTCTCAGGTTGGACACACACAAGTGGACAATGGAATCCATCCCGTCAAACGTAAAAGGACTCCATATCAGCGAGTCCTTCTTTCAAGTATTTCCGTTCATGCGTGCAACCTTGTGGGAATGTATATTGTCGACAGGCGTTTTGAAAACGTCTTGATCCCTTTGTCATTTTGTCGTTGTTTGACAGACCATGAGAAGGACTTGTCGGACGCTGTGATGCCATATATTTTCGCTCAGTTGTCGAAAGCGAATCGAGCGTCAAGCTCGACAGGAAATCATGTGGTGTGGCCGTAATTGTGTGCAAGTCAGATGACTTGTGCGATGAGATCGTGTATAGTGTGTTTGGGTGTGGGATATGTGTGTCATGTTTTGTTGAAAGTGGTAAGAATTTAGTGTGTGCGTAGGATGAGGAGTGTATGTTTTGGGATAGGAAGGGCGTGAGTCTAACATCATGATCAATTGGCCGAGCGGTCTAAGGCGCCAGTTTAAGGCACTGGTCTGAAAGGGCGTGGGTTCGAATCCCACATTGGTCATCCTTTTTACACCCACAACACGTACGCTAACCATCCACAGCCTCCCTCTGGCACACCATTTTGTATCTCCCCAATCCACCACACGTGCACAATCGCCTCCGTCACCATGTAGGCATATACTGTCCATCGCATTTACACAAAAATGATCCCAAACCTTCGAACAATCTATGGGTTTTGAACGTAAACCTATCTCTCAGGTTGGACACACACAAGTGGACAATGGAATCCATCCCGTCAAACGTAAAAGGACTCCATATCAGCGAGTCCTTCTTTCAAGTATTTCCGTTCATGCGTGCAACCTTGTGGGAATGTATATTGTCGACAGGCGTTTTGAAAACGTCTTGATCCCTTTGTCATTTTGTCGTTGTTTGACAGACCATGAGAAGGACTTGTCGGACGCTGTGATGCCATATATTTTCGCTCAGTTGTCGAAAGCGAATCGAGCGTCAAGCTCGACAGGAAATCATGTGGTGTGGCCGTAATTGTGTGCAAGTCAGATGACTTGTGCGATGAGATCGTGTATAGTGTGTTTGGGTGTGGGATATGTGTGTCATGTTTTGTTGAAAGTGGTAAGAATTTAGTGTGTGCGTAGGATGAGGAGTGTATGTTTTGGGATAGGAAGGGCGTGAGTCTAACATCATGATCAATTGGCCGAGCGGTCTAAGGCGCCAGTTTAAGGCACTGGTCTGAAAGGGCGTGGGTTCGAATCCCACATTGGTCATCCTTTTTACACCCACAACACGTACGCTAACCATCCACAGCCTCCCTCTGGCACACCATTTTGTATCTCCCCAATCCACCACACGTGCACAATCGCCTCCGTCACCATGTAGGCATATACTGTCCATCGCATTTACACAAAAATGATCCCAAACCTTCGAACAATCTATGGGTTTTGAACGTAAACCTATCTCTCAGGTTGGACACACACAAGTGGACAATGGAATCCATCCCGTCAAACGTAAAAGGACTCCATATCAGCGAGTCCTTCTTTCAAGTATTTCCGTTCATGCGTGCAACCTTGTGGGAATGTATATTGTCGACAGGCGTTTTGAAAACGTCTTGATCCCTTTGTCATTTTGTCGTTGTTTGACAGACCATGAGAAGGACTTGTCGGACGCTGTGATGCCATATATTTTCGCTCAGTTGTCGAAAGCGAATCGAGCGTCAAGCTCGACAGGAAATCATGTGGTGTGGCCGTAATTGTGTGCAAGTCAGATGACTTGTGCGATGAGATCGTGTATAGTGTGTTTGGGTGTGGGATATGTGTGTCATGTTTTGTTGAAAGTGGTAAGAATTTAGTGTGTGCGTAGGATGAGGAGTGTATGTTTTGGGATAGGAAGGGCGTGAGTCTAACATCATGATCAATTGGCCGAGCGGTCTAAGGCGCCAGTTTAAGGCACTGGTCTGAAAGGGCGTGGGTTCGAATCCCACATTGGTCATCCTTTTTACACCCACAACACGTACGCTAACCATCCACAGCCTCCCTCTGGCACACCATTTTGTATCTCCCCAATCCACCACACGTGCACAATCGCCTCCGTCACCATGTAGGCATATACTGTCCATCGCATTTACACAAAAATGATCCCAAACCTTCGAACAATCTATGGGTTTTGAACGTAAACCTATCTCTCAGGTTGGACACACACAAGTGGACAATGGAATCCATCCCGTCAAACGTAAAAGGACTCCATATCAGCGAGTCCTTCTTTCAAGTATTTCCGTTCATGCGTGCAACCTTGTGGGAATGTATATTGTCGACAGGCGTTTTGAAAACGTCTTGATCCCTTTGTCATTTTGTCGTTGTTTGACAGACCATGAGAAGGACTTGTCGGACGCTGTGATGCCATATATTTTCGCTCAGTTGTCGAAAGCGAATCGAGCGTCAAGCTCGACAGGAAATCATGTGGTGTGGCCGTAATTGTGTGCAAGTCAGATGACTTGTGCGATGAGATCGTGTATAGTGTGTTTGGGTGTGGGATATGTGTGTCATGTTTTGTTGAAAGTGGTAAGAATTTAGTGTGTGCGTAGGATGAGGAGTGTATGTTTTGGGATAGGAAGGGCGTGAGTCTAACATCATGATCAATTGGCCGAGCGGTCTAAGGCGCCAGTTTAAGGCACTGGTCTGAAAGGGCGTGGGTTCGAATCCCACATTGGTCATCCTTTTTACACCCACAACACGTACGCTAACCATCCACAGCCTCCCTCTGGCACACCATTTTGTATCTCCCCAATCCACCACACGTGCACAATCGCCTCCGTCACCATGTAGGCATATACTGTCCATCGCATTTACACAAAAATGATCCCAAACCTTCGAACAATCTATGGGTTTTGAACGTAAACCTATCTCTCAGGTTGGACACACACAAGTGGACAATGGAATCCATCCCGTCAAACGTAAAAGGACTCCATATCAGCGAGTCCTTCTTTCAAGTATTTCCGTTCATGCGTGCAACCTTGTGGGAATGTATATTGTCGACAGGCGTTTTGAAAACGTCTTGATCCCTTTGTCATTTTGTCGTTGTTTGACAGACCATGAGAAGGACTTGTCGGACGCTGTGATGCCATATATTTTCGCTCAGTTGTCGAAAGCGAATCGAGCGTCAAGCTCGACAGGAAATCATGTGGTGTGGCCGTAATTGTGTGCAAGTCAGATGACTTGTGCGATGAGATCGTGTATAGTGTGTTTGGGTGTGGGATATGTGTGTCATGTTTTGTTGAAAGTGGTAAGAATTTAGTGTGTGCGTAGGATGAGGAGTGTATGTTTTGGGATAGGAAGGGCGTGAGTCTAACATCATGATCAATTGGCCGAGCGGTCTAAGGCGCCAGTTTAAGGCACTGGTCTGAAAGGGCGTGGGTTCGAATCCCACATTGGTCATCCTTTTTACACCCACAACACGTACGCTAACCATCCACAGCCTCCCTCTGGCACACCATTTTGTATCTCCCCAATCCACCACACGTGCACAATCGCCTCCGTCACCATGTAGGCATATACTGTCCATCGCATTTACACAAAAATGATCCCAAACCTTCGAACAATCTATGGGTTTTGAACGTAAACCTATCTCTCAGGTTGGACACACACAAGTGGACAATGGAATCCATCCCGTCAAACGTAAAAGGACTCCATATCAGCGAGTCCTTCTTTCAAGTATTTCCGTTCATGCGTGCAACCTTGTGGGAATGTATATTGTCGACAGGCGTTTTGAAAACGTCTTGATCCCTTTGTCATTTTGTCGTTGTTTGACAGACCATGAGAAGGACTTGTCGGACGCTGTGATGCCATATATTTTCGCTCAGTTGTCGAAAGCGAATCGAGCGTCAAGCTCGACAGGAAATCATGTGGTGTGGCCGTAATTGTGTGCAAGTCAGATGACTTGTGCGATGAGATCGTGTATAGTGTGTTTGGGTGTGGGATATGTGTGTCATGTTTTGTTGAAAGTGGTAAGAATTTAGTGTGTGCGTAGGATGAGGAGTGTATGTTTTGGGATAGGAAGGGCGTGAGTCTAACATCATGATCAATTGGCCGAGCGGTCTAAGGCGCCAGTTTAAGGCACTGGTCTGAAAGGGCGTGGGTTCGAATCCCACATTGGTCATCCTTTTTACACCCACAACACGTACGCTAACCATCCACAGCCTCCCTCTGGCACACCATTTTGTATCTCCCCAATCCACCACACGTGCACAATCGCCTCCGTCACCATGTAGGCATATACTGTCCATCGCATTTACACAAAAATGATCCCAAACCTTCGAACAATCTATGGGTTTTGAACGTAAACCTATCTCTCAGGTTGGACACACACAAGTGGACAATGGAATCCATCCCGTCAAACGTAAAAGGACTCCATATCAGCGAGTCCTTCTTTCAAGTATTTCCGTTCATGCGTGCAACCTTGTGGGAATGTATATTGTCGACAGGCGTTTTGAAAACGTCTTGATCCCTTTGTCATTTTGTCGTTGTTTGACAGACCATGAGAAGGACTTGTCGGACGCTGTGATGCCATATATTTTCGCTCAGTTGTCGAAAGCGAATCGAGCGTCAAGCTCGACAGGAAATCATGTGGTGTGGCCGTAATTGTGTGCAAGTCAGATGACTTGTGCGATGAGATCGTGTATAGTGTGTTTGGTGTGGGATATGTGTGTCATGTTTTGTTGAAAGTGGTAAGAATTTAGTGTGTGCGTAGGATGAGGAGTGTATGTTTTGGGATAGGAAGGGCGTGAGTCTAACATCATGATCAATTGGCCGAGCGGTCTAAGGCGCCAGTTTAAGGCACTGGTCTGAAAGGGCGTGGGTTCGAATCCCACATTGGTCATCCTTTTTACACCACAACACGTACGCTAACCATCCACAGCCTCCCTCTGGCACACCATTTTGTATCTCCCCAATCCACCACACGTGCACAATCGCCTCCGTCACCATGTAGGCATATACTGTCCATCGCATTTACACAAAAATGATCCCAAACCTTCGAACAATCTATGGGTTTGAACGTAAACCTATCTCTCAGGTTGGACACACACAAGTGGACAATGGAATCCATCCCGTCAAACGTAAAAGGACTCCATATCAGCGAGTCCTTCTTTCAAGTATTCCGTTCATGCGTGCAACCTTGTGGGAATGTATATTGTCGACAGGCGTTTTGAAAACGTCTTGATCCCTTTGTCATTTTGTCGTTGTTTGACAGACCATGAGAAGGACTTGTCGGACGCTGTGATGCCATATATTTTCGCTCAGTTGTCGAAAGCGAATCGAGCGTCAAGCTCGACAGGAAATCATGTGGTGTGGCCGTAATTGTGTGCAAGTCAGATGACTTGTGCGATGAGATCGTGTATAGTGTGTTTGGGTGTGGATATGTGTGTCATGTTTTGTTGAAAGTGGTAAGAATTTAGTGTGGCGTAGGATGAGGAGTGTATGTTTTGGATAGGAAGGGCGTGAGTCTAACATCATGATCAATTGGCCGAGCGGTCTAAGGCGCCAGTTTAAGGCACTGGTCTGAAAGGGCGTGGGTTCGAATCCCACATTGGTCATCCTTTTTACACCCACAACACGTACGCTAACCATCCACAGCCTCCCTCTGGCACACCATTTTGTATCTCCCCAATCCACCACACGTGCACAATCGCCTCCGTCACCATGTAGGCATATACTGTCCATCGCATTTACACAAAAATGATCCCAAACCTTCGAACAATCTATGGGTTTTGAACGTAAACCTATCTCTCAGGTTGGACACACACAAGTGGACAATGGAATCCATCCCGTCAAACGTAAAAGGACTCCATATCAGCGAGTCCTTCTTTCAAGTATTTCCGTTCATGCGTGCAACCTTGTGGGAATGTATATTGTCGACAGGCGTTTTGAAAACGTCTTGATCCCTTTGTCATTTTGTCGTTGTTTGACAGACCATGAGAAGGACTTGTCGGACGCTGTGATGCCATATATTTTCGCTCAGTTGTCGAAAGCGAATCGAGCGTCAAGCTCGACAGGAAATCATGTGGTGTGGCCGTAATTGTGTGCAAGTCAGATGACTTGTGCGATGAGATCGTGTATAGTGTGTTTGGGTGTGGGATATGTGTGTCATGTTTTGTTGAAAGTGGTAAGAATTTAGTGTGTGCGTAGGATGAGGAGTGTATGTTTTGGGATAGGAAGGGCGTGAGTCTAACATCATGATCAATTGGCCGAGCGGTCTAAGGCGCCAGTTTAAGGCACTGGTCTGAAAGGGCGTGGGTTCGAATCCCACATTGGTCATCCTTTTTACACCCACAACACGTACGCTAACCATCCACAGCCTCCCTCTGGCACACCATTTTGTATCTCCCCAATCCACCACACGTGCACAATCGCCTCCGTCACCATGTAGGCATATACTGTCCATCGCATTTACACAAAAATGATCCCAAACCTTCGAACAATCTATGGGTTTTGAACGTAAACCTATCTCTCAGGTTGGACACACACAAGTGGACAATGGAATCCATCCCGTCAAACGTAAAAGGACTCCATATCAGCGAGTCCTTCTTTCAAGTATTTCCGTTCATGCGTGCAACCTTGTGGGAATGTATATTGTCGACAGGCGTTTTGAAAACGTCTTGATCCCTTTGTCATTTTGTCGTTGTTTGACAGACCATGAGAAGGACTTGTCGGACGCTGTGATGCCATATATTTTCGCTCAGTTGTCGAAAGCGAATCGAGCGTCAAGCTCGACAGGAAATCATGTGGTGTGGCCGTAATTGTGTGCAAGTCAGATGACTTGTGCGATGAGATCGTGTATAGTGTGTTTGGGTGTGGGATATGTGTGTCATGTTTTGTTGAAAGTGGTAAGAATTTAGTGTGTGCGTAGGATGAGGAGTGTATGTTTTGGGATAGGAAGGGCGTGAGTCTAACATCATGATCAATTGGCCGAGCGGTCTAAGGCGCCAGTTTAAGGCACTGGTCTGAAAGGGCGTGGGTTCGAATCCCACATTGGTCATCCTTTTTACACCCACAACACGTACGCTAACCATCCACAGCCTCCCTCTGGCACACCATTTTGTATCTCCCCAATCCACCACACGTGCACAATCGCCTCCGTCACCATGTAGGCATATACTGTCCATCGCATTTACACAAAAATGATCCCAAACCTTCGAACAATCTATGGGTTTTGAACGTAAACCTATCTCTCAGGTTGGACACACACAAGTGGACAATGGAATCCATCCCGTCAAACGTAAAAGGACTCCATATCAGCGAGTCCTTCTTTCAAGTATTTCCGTTCATGCGTGCAACCTTGTGGGAATGTATATTGTCGACAGGCGTTTTGAAAACGTCTTGATCCCTTTGTCATTTTGTCGTTGTTTGACAGACCATGAGAAGGACTTGTCGGACGCTGTGATGCCATATATTTTCGCTCAGTTGTCGAAAGCGAATCGAGCGTCAAGCTCGACAGGAAATCATGTGGTGTGGCCGTAATTGTGTGCAAGTCAGATGACTTGTGCGATGAGATCGTGTATAGTGTGTTTGGGTGTGGGATATGTGTGTCATGTTTTGTTGAAAGTGGTAAGAATTTAGTGTGTGCGTAGGATGAGGAGTGTATGTTTTGGGATAGGAAGGGCGTGAGTCTAACATCATGATCAATTGGCCGAGCGGTCTAAGGCGCCAGTTTAAGGCACTGGTCTGAAAGGGCGTGGGTTCGAATCCCACATTGGTCATCCTTTTTACACCCACAACACGTACGCTAACCATCCACAGCCTCCCTCTGGCACACCATTTTGTATCTCCCCAATCCACCACACGTGCACAATCGCCTCCGTCACCATGTAGGCATATACTGTCCATCGCATTTACACAAAAATGATCCCAAACCTTCGAACAATCTATGGGTTTTGAACGTAAACCTATCTCTCAGGTTGGACACACACAAGTGGACAATGGAATCCATCCCGTCAAACGTAAAAGGACTCCATATCAGCGAGTCCTTCTTTCAAGTATTTCCGTTCATGCGTGCAACCTTGTGGGAATGTATATTGTCGACAGGCGTTTTGAAAACGTCTTGATCCCTTTGTCATTTTGTCGTTGTTTGACAGACCATGAGAAGGACTTGTCGGACGCTGTGATGCCATATATTTTCGCTCAGTTGTCGAAAGCGAATCGAGCGTCAAGCTCGACAGGAAATCATGTGGTGTGGCCGTAATTGTGTGCAAGTCAGATGACTTGTGCGATGAGATCGTGTATAGTGTGTTTGGGTGTGGGATATGTGTGTCATGTTTTGTTGAAAGTGGTAAGAATTTAGTGTGTGCGTAGGATGAGGAGTGTATGTTTTGGGATAGGAAGGGCGTGAGTCTAACATCATGATCAATTGGCCGAGCGGTCTAAGGCGCCAGTTTAAGGCACTGGTCTGAAAGGGCGTGGGTTCGAATCCCACATTGGTCATCCTTTTTACACCCACAACACGTACGCTAACCATCCACAGCCTCCCTCTGGCACACCATTTTGTATCTCCCCAATCCACCACACGTGCACAATCGCCTCCGTCACCATGTAGGCATATACTGTCCATCGCATTTACACAAAAATGATCCCAAACCTTCGAACAATCTATGGGTTTTGAACGTAAACCTATCTCTCAGGTTGGACACACACAAGTGGACAATGGAATCCATCCCGTCAAACGTAAAAGGACTCCATATCAGCGAGTCCTTCTTTCAAGTATTTCCGTTCATGCGTGCAACCTTGTGGGAATGTATATTGTCGACAGGCGTTTTGAAAACGTCTTGATCCCTTTGTCATTTTGTCGTTGTTTGACAGACCATGAGAAGGACTTGTCGGACGCTGTGATGCCATATATTTTCGCTCAGTTGTCGAAAGCGAATCGAGCGTCAAGCTCGACAGGAAATCATGTGGTGTGGCCGTAATTGTGTGCAAGTCAGATGACTTGTGCGATGAGATCGTGTATAGTGTGTTTGGGTGTGGGATATGTGTGTCATGTTTTGTTGAAAGTGGTAAGAATTTAGTGTGTGCGTAGGATGAGGAGTGTATGTTTTGGGATAGGAAGGGCGTGAGTCTAACATCATGATCAATTGGCCGAGCGGTCTAAGGCGCCAGTTTAAGGCACTGGTCTGAAAGGGCGTGGGTTCGAATCCCACATTGGTCATCCTTTTTACACCCACAACACGTACGCTAACCATCCACAGCCTCCCTCTGGCACACCATTTTGTATCTCCCCAATCCACCACACGTGCACAATCGCCTCCGTCACCATGTAGGCATATACTGTCCATCGCATTTACACAAAAATGATCCCAAACCTTCGAACAATCTATGGGTTTTGAACGTAAACCTATCTCTCAGGTTGGACACACACAAGTGGACAATGGAATCCATCCCGTCAAACGTAAAAGGACTCCATATCAGCGAGTCCTTCTTTCAAGTATTTCCGTTCATGCGTGCAACCTTGTGGGAATGTATATTGTCGACAGGCGTTTTTGAAAACGTCTTGATCCCTTTGTCATTTTGTCGTTGTTTGACAGACCATGAGAAGGACTTGTCGGACGCTGTGATGCCATATATTTTCGCTCAGTTGTCGAAAGCGAATCGAGCGTCAAGCTCGACAGGAAATCATGTGGTGTGGCCGTAATTGTGTGCAAGTCAGATGACTTGTGCGATGAGATCGTGTATAGTGTGTTTGGGTGTGGGATATGTGTGTCATGTTTTGTTGAAAGTGGTAAGAATTTAGTGTGTGCGTAGGATGAGGAGTGTATGTTTTGGGATAGGAAGGGCGTGAGTCTAACATCATGATCAATTGGCCGAGCGGTCTAAGGCGCCAGTTTAAGGCACTGGTCTGAAAGGGCGTGGGTTCGAATCCCACATTGGTCATCCTTTTTACACCCACAACACGTACGCTAACCATCCACAGCCTCCCTCTGGCACACCATTTTGTATCTCCCCAATCCACCACACGTGCACAATCGCCTCCGTCACCATGTAGGCATATACTGTCCATCGCATTTACACAAAAATGATCCCAAACCTTCGAACAATCTATGGGTTTTGAACGTAAACCTATCTCTCAGGTTGGACACACACAAGTGGACAATGGAATCCATCCCGTCAAACGTAAAAGGACTCCATATCAGCGAGTCCTTCTTTCAAGTATTTCCGTTCATGCGTGCAACCTTGTGGAATGTATATTGTCGACAGGCGTTTTGAAAACGTCTTGATCCCTTTGTCATTTTGTCGTTGTTTGACAGACCATGAGAAGGACTTGTCGGACGCTGTGATGCCATATATTTTCGCTCAGTTGTCGAAAGCGAATCGAGCGTCAAGCTCGACAGGAAATCATGTGGTGTGGCCGTAATTGTGTGCAAGTCAGATGACTTGTGCGATGAGATCGTGTATAGTGTGTTTGGGTGTGGGATATGTGTGTCATGTTTTGTTGAAAGTGGTAAGAATTTAGTGTGTGCGTAGGATGAGGAGTGTATGTTTTGGGATAGGAAGGGCGTGAGTCTAACATCATGATCAATTGGCCGAGCGGTCTAAGGCGCCAGTTTAAGGCACTGGTCTGAAAGGGCGTGGGTTCGAATCCCACATTGGTCATCCTTTTTACACCCACAACACGTACGCTAACCATCCACAGCCTCCCTCTGGCACACCATTTTGTATCTCCCCAATCCACCACACGTGCACAATCGCCTCCGTCACCATGTAGGCATATACTGTCCATCGCATTTACACAAAAATGATCCCAAACCTTCGAACAATCTATGGGTTTTGAACGTAAACCTATCTCTCAGGTTGGACACACACAAGTGGACAATGGAATCCATCCCGTCAAACGTAAAAGGACTCCATATCAGCGAGTCCTTCTTTCAAGTATTTCCGTTCATGCGTGCAACCTTGTGGGAATGTATATTGTCGACAGGCGTTTTGAAAACGTCTTGATCCCTTTGTCATTTTGTCGTTGTTTGACAGACCATGAGAAGGACTTGTCGGACGCTGTGATGCCATATATTTTCGCCTCAGTTGTCGAAAGCGAATCGAGCGTCAAGCTCGACAGGAAATCATGTGGTGTGGCCGTAATTGTGTGCAAGTCAGATGACTTGTGCGATGAGATCGTGTATAGTGTGTTGGGTGTGGGATATGTGTGTCATGTTTTGTTGAAAGTGGTAAGAATTTAGTGTGTGCGTAGGATGAGGAGTGTATGTTTTGGGATAGGAAGGGCGTGAGTCTAACATCATGATCAATTGGCCGAGCGGTCTAAGGCGCCAGTTTAAGGCACTGGTCTGAAAGGGCGTGGGTTCGAATCCCACATTGGTCATCCTTTTTACACCCACAACACGTACGCTAACCATCCACAGCCTCCCTCTGGCACACCATTTTGTATCTCCCCAATCCACCACACGTGCACAATCGCCTCCGTCACCATGTAGGCATATACTGTCCATCGCATTTACACAAAATGATCCCAAACCTTCGAACAATCTATGGGTTTGAACGTAAACCTATCTCTCAGGTTGGACACACACAAGTGGACAATGGATCCATCCGTTCAAACGTAAAAGGACTCCATATCAGCGAGTCCTTCTTTCAAGTATTTCCGTTCATGCGTGCAACCTTGTGGGAATGTATATTGTCGACAGGCGTTTTGAAAACGTCTTGATCCCTTTGTCATTTGTCGTTGTTTGACAGACCATGAGAAGGACTTGTCGGACGCTGTGATGCCATATATTTTCGCTCAGTTGTCGAAAGCGAATCGAGCGTCAAGCTCGACAGGAAATCATGTGGTGTGGCCGTAATTGTGTGCAAGTCAGATGACTTGTGCGATGAGATCGTGTATAGTGTGTT
>JAJGMV010000225.1:0-43825 GCA_021527685.1 Aphanomyces euteiches | reverse complement strand
ATTTGCCGATGATGGAAACATCGAGCAAAATCAAAACAGCTCAGACTCCGAAGGCGAAAAAGACACGGCCAGTGATCACAAACGAAAAGTTCAAGAAGAGCTAGCAGCCGAAATCAAAGCATCCAACAACACCACAAAGCCATTGGAGGAAGCAATTGAAGAGACGAATAGACGCCTCGTAGACGTCTCCGATCTTTTGAAGCAGCACATAGAGAAAAGCAACGACGTCCATGCTGCTCTATTGCACCTTCTACGAGACAAGTTGTAGAGCTATAAACATGAATGCATATTTTATTACACAGGTTGATATTATGAGTTAGTGGGTTCAAAGACTTACACAAGCTTTGCATTCAGATTTATTCAAAACCGTACGAAATCAAATGTGTACGCCTTGAGCTTATCGCGAACCAGAAGTGCTTCTGTCCCCTCAATTTGATTTTCATCGACTGGGTCAGTTTCATCACCCCCAATGTGCATCCACCGGCGAGGTCTTGGTTTGGACGCACAATACCCACCACTTTCATCAAAATCGATAAACTAATTGTGCAAGACCATTGTAGCAGTGATAATGGCGGCCATTTGCGCTGGATATGACTGCAATAGAGGGGTTTTAAAAATTCGAAAGGTGTTCTTCCACAACCCAAACGCACGTTCGACTACTATACGTGTTCGACTGTGAAGCAAATTGAAATGAGCTTCGTCATCGGGCATACTGGTTCGAATGGGATAAGGGTGATTATATGTCCATAGAGCTTGTAGCCTGCGTCAGCCAAAAAGCAACCACCAACGGGTAATATCGTATGGCTAGTCTTACCAACGTCGAGTTTTTGAACAGAGCTTTGTCATTCTGCGAGCCCGATCTCAAAGAGTATGATCGAAAGCGGAGCTTGGAGTCGACGACCGCCTGCAGGTTGAACGCCGGGAATCCCTTACGACAGTACCAACCTTCAAAGTCGCAGAAGCGCTTAATCGGAATCAAGCATCCATCGATAGCTCCATAGACATTTGGAATGCCTGCCTGGCTTCAAAATTTACTCGCTCATCTTCCCAGTCTTGAGCAAACGACGGCAACGCAATCGTAGAGCCCAAAATATAGTCATTTAAGATAGAAATGACTTCTTGTGTATAACAATGAGCCCGTTTTACTAGTTCCAAACAATGCAGCAGTCTGATCGAATCCATCTGCGTGTGTCAAGTAGTGCAAGGCTACAGCCACTCTATCGCATACATCGAATGAGGACTTATAGTGCATAGGTCCATTCACGTGGCTCCACTTTGTCTCGATGAGAGAAACTAACTTGTCGAACACATTTCGACTGCAACGAAGATGCCGCTTGAACCAGCCTGTGGAAGCCTTGCTGTGCTTTACTCGCTGCCAGGTACCACTGCGAGCAGAGTAGATGTTTGAACGGGGGGCTCGGTTGGCTCGGCCATCAAGAAGTGCGATGGAGGCTGCAGCAAAGGCAGCGGCAGTGAGTATGACGGACGTCTTCATGCAAGTGTTTCACAACGGCTTGTTGCATGAAGCATGGGCAAACCTTATCTATTACTTACATATAATTTTGACCAATCAAGTGTCCGATGCTGGCCATTTGCCATCTGTTGTCAAAAAATGAGGTGAAATGACCTCCGTGAGCTCATGAAAGTAAAAGTAACTTTTCATGAGGTAGGGAGAAATCTGATTGGTGGAGGTCATTTTATTTCTGTTCGGAACAGGCCCTTACGACTTATTGACCACGACGTGTGGTTGATGCCACTCGAGTCATTTCCCAGCCCTGTGTACAAGCAAGCCAAGCAATCTGGAGCACTTATTATAGAATTCATCTTCCCGACCAGCTTCTTAGAGGCTGGTCGGGAAGCACACATGATCAAACATGATCAGAAAAAAACATGATTGAGTCGGTCATGATTGGCTATTTTTACTCTGTGATCGCATTGCCCTTCCACACTTGGCCCAAGAATTTTGCCGACGCCTTGGGGACACGCTCCTGGGTGGCGTAGTCGACCCAGACAATGCCAAAGCGCTTGGAATACCCCGCGCCCCATTCGTAGTTGTCAAAGAGCGACCAGGCAAAGTACCCACGGACGTCGGCTTTGTCTTCCGTGATTGCCTTGTGCATCTCGACGATGTACGATTCGTAAAACTGGACGCGGAGAGTATCGTTCTCGGCAGCCGCGCGGTCAAAGTCGGCGATCGCGGCGCCGTTTTCAGTCACGTAGATGCCGCCTGGTGGCGCATATCGATCTTGAATCCAAGCCTAGATGGAGAGAAATGAGAGAAGGATTGGATGGGCCAGAACGCACGAGAACTTTGCGAAAGCCCCACGGCACCATGCCCCAGTCGATATCCGTTCGGAGCCACGATGGATCTTCCGTCAGTTTGATGCCGGCATCAGCCCACACCGACGGACGGACTGCCGCGCCTCTGTTCTCAAGGTAATCCTCGGACGGTTCAGCGAATTGCGACGAGTAGTGGTTTAACGCAAAGAAATCGTTGCTTCCTACCATCCCAGTGGTGAATACATGATGCAAATCCATCTACCTTACTGAAGGCAGCTTGTGTATAATGAAGTAAATTCAATTATGATTATCGACACCGTGCTCGACAGTCGCCACACTCCACACATTGAATGGAACGTGTTGGAGGCCATCGTCCGGATAATATTTCCGGATAATGTGTTACTCCCCCTGCTTCCTGTGCGTCCCATTTTTGTGGCCGACGGGACCGGAGACGGCGTGGAGAGCGTGCGATCGGAGTGTCCGGGGCTGTGTTGGCAGCGGCGCATCTCGAGTGTTGGCGAGGAAAGACTTTTGATAGTCTTTCCTTTTCACACCAGGTGGTCGACAATTTCCTTTCAAGAGGGCGTGTCAGCCTGTCGTCTTTGGTCACTCGACGCCGGGTATGCAGTATCGGCTGCATGCTCCTACGGGACAAACCCGCGGGCCATGGGAACAAACCAAACACAGCCTGGGGTATGGGATTGCCTGATATGCCCCATACTCCGACGGGAGGAACCACTGCCCCATGGAACACCCATGTGTACAAGTGAGGCTGTGCTTGTGACCCTCGCGCCCACAACCATGGCCATGGGAATCCTGTTTGACGTCACAATGGACACACTCTGCTGACACAATGGACACACGCTGCTCATATTCAACGCCAACAGCTTGACATCGCAATGGACAAACGCCACTCATCATCAGCGACAACAGCTTCACAATTACGGCCGACCAACCAACTGTGTGTGTATTGTGTGTTTCTTGCATGTTTGCGTGTATGTTTATTATCATCGAGTGTCATGTGCACTTGATGTCTTTCGTGATACGTTTGTGTTCGAGTTTCTCTGCTTTCAACACAGTCGTGATGATGACGGATTGATTGATCCCCTTCAATTAAGGCAGACCAGTGTATCCCATCTGAGTGTTGTAGCAACTTGTTTGTCAGTTGACGACGATTGCGATGAAGTGTGCTTTTCGATGGAGTTTCTTATACGATCGACTCGATATAAGCTCATCACACGATCCACTCCCCCTTCTTCGTCAACGCCGAGTTACTCTCATCTTTTGAGGTATATTGATCATTTATTCTGTGGTTTTAATGACTTTGTAGGTTCACTGGGATGACGTCATGCCTAGCATGGATTGCAGCTTCTCGAAATGTGCCAAGACGATACCCTCGTGAGTATGTCGGCCACTTGTTCTTTTGTATTGATGTATCGTAGTTTGATCATGCCTTCTTCAACAAGATCCTTGATGAAGTGGAAGCGCAAGCGAATGTGCTTCGTCCTGTCGTGCGAAGAGCTTCTGTGGACGACTTGGATCGTGCTCTGGTTGTCAACGTGAAGGTAAGTTGGAGAATTGACGACGAAACTCATTTCTTCCAGAAGTTCGCGTAACCAAACGATTGACTTCGCCGCTTCTGCAGCTGCGATAAACTCAACTTCCGTGGTGCTGTGGCCAACGAGACTCTGCTTCCGCGAGGAGAATATGACTGCGGCGCCGGCAAGCGTGATTACCGTGCCTGATATTGACTTGCTGTCTTGTAGATCGTTTGCGAAGTCAACATCAGAGAAGGCATTAGGATGGCTGTTCTTGGTGCCATCATAGGTGAGACCGAGTGATGCGCTACCTTTCAAGTATTGTAGGACACGCTTTGCCATGCGCCAATGAGTTTGGGTGTAATCATGGTTGTGCGATGCTAAAAAACGAACGGCATTGGCAATGTCTGGGCGAGTGGCCGACACCAAGTACTGCAGCGCACCAACAAGATTTTGGTAAGGGACGTTCCGCTTGTCGGCAGCGAGGTCAGTAGTCGTTTCAGCTCCACTTGCTTGAGGCGAACAGGATGACAATGAGCCATGTGGAAGCGATCAAGAAGCTCGATGACAAACTTTTCTTGGTGGATGCGAAGCGTTTTCAGCGAGCGGTCTCTTATGACGTGGATGCCAAGTATGTATTCTAGTTCACCCTTGTTGGTGACTTCAAAGGAAGTTTTGATCAAGTCTGTGGTCGAAGTCAACTCCGTCTTGTCTCTTACTGCGATGACAATGTCGTCGACGTAAACAGCAAGGTATGTGGTTGTGCCAATTTGACTGTTTGACTTGACGTAGACACATTGGTCCTTGAAGCATTGCTTGAAGTTGATGGATCTCAAGAATTCATGGAGCTTTTTGTGCCACTGCCGCGGCGCTTGCTTGAGTCCATACAGCGACTTCTTCAGAAGACAGACATCGTTTGGCCGATCGTGATCCACGAAGCCTTCTGGTTGCGCCATGTAGATTTCTTCGTCGAGATCGTCATGTAGGAACGCTGTCTTGATGTCGATCTGAACTGTATTTAGGTCAAGGAGTGCGATCATGGTGCAGAAGACTCGAAGATTCTCAAGACGCAAAACAGGGGCAAAGGTGTCAGTGAAGTCCACACCCGCCATTTGGAGGAATCCTTTGATGACCAAGCGAGCTTTGAAGCGTTCAACGTCGCCAGACGGTAGGTATTTTACTTTCCAAACCCATTTTGACTTGAGAGCTTTGCGTCCGTTTGGTAGGCTCGTCAATATCCAAACGCGGTTGGCCATCATGGAGTTATATTCACTTTGCATTGCCGCATACCACTCGCTTGCGTGTGGACTTCGAGCGACGTCTGCCATTGTAAGTGGTTCATCGATCTTGGATGATCGAACTGAATGATTGCCTGTAGAATTGGATATTTGGTTCACTTCAAACCTCTTGGGTGGCTGCGATCGACGCTTTGGGCGTGGCTCATGTATGTCCATGGATGGTGATCGCTCGTGGTGGACTTGAGCCTCGTCAGCGATATTGTGCGAAGTATCGTTGTCATTTCTGAAGCGCTGCGTGTCAACTGCTCCAATGACTCAGCCCCGCTTATCCCTTTGAAATTAGGAATCGACAATCGACCACAGTTGAAGAGTTCATTTGCGAACATGTCAGCATTTCGGATTTTTGATTCGTCAAACTTGACAGATCGGGAGACCGTGACGGTACGGTCTCGAGGATTCCACAGCTTATAACCAAGTTGACTTGGAGCTTATCCCAGGAAAACACAGGGAATTGCGGGATTCGACAATTTTGATGGTCGATGTGATTTTGGTACGAACTTGAACGCAAGGCAACCGAATGTCTTCAGCATGTAGAGTCTGGATGGTTTCTTGTACAAGACTTCGTATGGCGTTCTGTGGTTCAACAATGCTTGAGGTGTGTTGTTGTACACATGAATGACGTACTCAAAGCAGTATCCCCATAGAGACGACGGAAGTCCGCTCAGTGTCATGTACACTTGAATTTTGTTGAAGACCATTTCGTTTCCTTTCTCGGCGAGATGGTTCTCCTCTGGTGTGTCAGTATTTGTGAATTTTTGTTTGATGCCTCGTGATAGGCAAGCTGCTTTGAACGTTGCGCTTGTGTACCCCCCCGCCATCAGAATACAAGGTGCTGATTCGAGAGTCTTGGAGTTCACAGTCAATTGTTGATGTTAGCTCCTCAAGGTGGAGAATGGTATCGTCTTTTGTCTTGAGAAGCTTGCCGAAGATGAAGCGCGAGGCTTGGTCAATGAACATACTTGTGTAGGCTTCATTGTGGATTGTTGCAGGTCTGATCGGTCCACATAGGTCTGCATTCAGGCTTTGGAGCGGTGTTGGCGCGACGTAGTGGTGGGTGTGGCGGAAGGAGACTCTCTTGGCTTGACCTTGCGCACAGCCGGGGCACACTTTTGTCGTGGTTGCGAGATCGTTTTTGGGATCCATGATCGGTTTGATGATTTTGGCAACTTGGTTCATGTCGGTATGGTTCAATTTGTTATGTCATGCAATTAACTTGTCGTCATTAGGTTTGTCCGAGTTGATTGCATGGATTGTTGTGCTCTGACCGAAAGTTTGGGAAGGAGGAACATCCCATTTCCGATGATGCTTCATCACATTTTTCAGGACATAGAGGTTGTTGGTCATCTCGAAATGCAGCTCATGACCCGTGTGGATGTTCTTGTAGATTGTTTCAACGTTGTCTTGACGAACAAGGTGGTAGTTGCTTTCCAAGAGTCGGCAATGTGAAATGAGGTTCTTGTACAATGAGGGGTTGTACGTCACATTGTTTAGAATGATTGCTGTCGACAAGCCATTGGCGTGGAGCTTGATCTTGGCTACACCAACTTGACCATGGGTCTCTGTCTTATTTGGCAGAATTAGTCGACCAGGACCATGCCAGGTAGAGATGAACTCCTTCACTCCAGTCACGTGTCCAGTAGCACAATTATCGAGCGTCCAGTGCTGGTCTTTGTCATCGTCGTCGAGTGGTGAGTCCGAGCTTTTGTTTGAGATCGCGTTGATGTTGTAGGATGGACTATCGTCGGAGTCAGACGACTCGTCATCACGCGCCTTCTTTTGTGTTTTGGACTTGAAGGTTTTTTTGGTAACTTGTCTCGTGCTTGACTTTGCGTAGTTTGGATCAAAGTCCGGATGATCTTGCGCAACATGGTTGGTCCGCCGGCGGCATATAAAGCACCACTTCCCCTCCTCGTTGGGCTTGGATCTCTCAGAGATGTCTCTGACCTTTGACTGTAGCGCATTCACTTCACTCGCAACTGGGTTGTCGTCGATTTGCCGCTTGCGCTTGAAATCCAAATCACGTGGACGTTCTGAACGGCGGTACGGTGTCTCTCATTTCTCTTTTCCTCTTTATTCAACAGTGCGCTGATCAGCGTTTTTAGCTTGATTTCATGTTGTGGTGTCGGTTTCAAGTGGTTTATAAACGACGTGTAGTTGTCTGGACCAGAGTCCGGAAGCGATATCAGGATCCACTCGACCGTCTCTTGTTCGCTGATGGCCTTGCCCATGTCGCTCAGTTCTCTGATCGTCGCACGAACTTTTCCAATATGCTTGAGCATATCCATCTTGGGCTCATAGCGAAGATTGCAAAGACGACGCAGTACGTAGATTGTGTTGGACCATTCCTTTGTCTCAAAGTTTGCGATCAAGGTTTTCCACATTTCTGACGGCGTGTTGTCTTCACGAATCATGTCAAAAACGTCGTTCGAGAGAGAAGTTTGAAGGTATGATTTTGCCAAGGTGACTTTGTCTTCATATGCATACATTTCTTCATCAGGGCAATCATTGTCAGGAGGTAACTCGGCTCCAGTGATGATATCCCAAATATGGCGTAGTTGACAGATGTTCTGGAATTTTATCTTGAAGGCCGAGAAGTGTTTTCCGTTGAACTTCACTTTTCGGAGCAAGTCCTTGGCCTCCGATTCAGTAGACCGTGCGGGTAAGGCTCTTGACTTGTCAGCTGAGTGTTGTAGTTGCTTGATGTCGTTCCGCTGCGATTCGAGCATAGCAACTAGTGATTCAAGAGACATCGACATGCTTTGGGAGTGGAGGGATATCGGTTCGTTGGATTGTTCTTGGTGGGCCTCGCGATCTTCTTGAGGCATAGACGCGACTTCAGACGGTGCATGCGTCGGTGGGTCCAGGGACTCTCCAAGAAGAGTTTGATCACCTTGAGCGCTAGGCGCAACGCTTGTACGTCCTTTTCCAGATTTCGACATTTGAGATTACGGCTGTTAACCTTACTGAAGGCAGCTTGTGTATAATGAAGTAAATTCAATTATGATTATCGACACCGTGCTCGACAGTCGCCACACTCCACACATTGAATGGAACGTGTTGGAGGCCATCATCCGGATAATATTTCCGGATAATGTGTTACTACCTTGGACGAGCGCCGACTCTTCTACGCATCCACGACAAAGCCGTCATGTTCCAACTGAAGCGCCAGCGGAAAGTCAAAGTGGAAGAGCGTCACCATGGGCTCAATGCCATGCGCGACGAGCTCGTCGATCAACGAATTGTAGAACGCAATGCCTTCTTCATTGACCACGTCGGTCTTCCCCGTCGGCAAAATACGCGTCCACGAGAACGACAAGCGGTAGTTTTTCAATCCCAGTGCGGCCATGAGCTTGATATCGTCCTTGTACAAGTTGAAGTGGTCGATCGCGACGTCGCCGGTTTCGCCGTTGGCCGTCTTGCCTGGGATTTTGCTGAAAGCGTCCCAAATGCTCATGCCAGAATCCGTCTGGGAATTGGCGTTGAGTCATGCTACACGTTGACAAAGTATGAAGATGACGTTTTCCAAAGGAAGTTGACAGAATTTCCTTTTGTACTTTGTGATACGGTAGCATATGATCACTTATCGGACAATTTCTGAGAATGAAAATATGGACATACTTGACATTTGTATTGGACTTAACAGGAACATATTTTGTCCGAACATTTGGATATGCTGGGACATACCTGTGGTTTGTATAAGCACTAAATAGGTACGTTCGTGTTGGCCCGAGCGCCCGGGAGGCCGTCTGCGCAAGCGCGGCCGGACGAGAGCGCGGATCTAAGCCTCTCGTGTTAACCAAATGATCTTTATTTTATTCTCGTCGGGAAAAGCGGCAGGTAGGCCTTTAGGCCGTGCCGCTCCCAGACGAGGCCTGTGGAGCAATATATCACACTTTATCGGAAAATAGAATTTAATCCGTTTAAATGCTCTAAATACGTGTCCGAAGCGTGTCGCATGTCCGAGGCGTGATGGTATGGCCGATTGATTACCCATGGATGGATGGATTACCACAAGCCGACATGTTGAGCAGAAGAATATCCCATGGTATGACGCCAAAACGATGGCATCTCCAGCGTGTAGTTCATGAATTGGCGGCTTTAGGACCATGTTTGCATGAGAACTTCTTGTCCGTTTGACGGGAAAATTGCAGGAAGCGCTGGTTGTGCATGCTATCACGTGATTACAGTAAGTCGACATGTGTTGCGAACTTTCAACTTGGAAGAGCGGCCCGTCAACCATTTCCATGTGGGCAATCCAACATTTGAAAGGTAATCGTTGTGTCGCTTTGTATCATTGCCACGATTTGCAGCACAAACTGTTGATACTTCATAGTGCAATATAAATTTATGAAGTATATATTGTCGATAGAGGTAATAGATTATAAAGGTAAATGTTCCAATCTTAAAGAAAAGGACTGTGGCACGCACAAAGCCGAATCGAATGCAGCAACCTTTTCTCGAGATCTGGTAAAAAGCAGTGGCTTCTTGTTGGACTTTTGATTTGGATCCTCGTCATCAGTGATGGATTGATCATCGTGGACACGGTTGATTTTTGGGAGGCAGAACACTCAATTTGTTGGTTTGCCAACGACTCCAATCCAAAGTCTTCTCGACATTTATCTCGTCGTGATTAACAAGAGCCTTGTTGTTTTCCATGGAGAACCTTGATCTCTTCATAATGACTACCTTTGCTTTACTCTATAAATACATATTATTTATTGTATAGAGTTTAAAAGGTATTGACATTCAGAGGTTACATTAAATCAGGCCATAACTGTACAATCGAACGACAAAAAAGTGTCAAGTCGACCAAGTCAAGCCTCGCCATGGGTTCAATAAAGTTGCTGAAGCTTTGCGTGGTTTTCATCCTGCTCTTGCTATCCCAGTAGACTTTCTCTATACCGTGCGCTAGTAACTTGAAGGTGGCCGGCTGGCGGGGGGGGTTGGCATCCTCTGGCGATTGACTAGAGGTATTCCCAAACAGTCAGCTGCGATCTTTTGCAATTGTCTTGGTCGCTCTTTTGCATTTCTATTCGACGTGGGTGCGACCAGCTCTTGTCTACGTATCTGGTCGCTGTTCGGCAATGAAATGTGTTGACTGTGGCGTTCTTGCATCAAGAAAAGGGCTCCAGATAGTCGATATGAACCCATCTGCTTGCTCTCCAGATGGCTTAAAAGATCCTCCTCTTCCTTGTGCTCATTTTGCAATTTCCACTGCAGTGTCAAGATGACGATCCGTGAATTTCCCGAAGGTTTCAAATGGGGCGCGTCCACCGCCGCCTACCAAATCGAAGGCGGCTGGAACGAAGGTGGGCGTGGCATGAGTGTCTGGGACGCTTTCAGCAAAACGCCAGGCAAGACTGTCAATGGCGAAACCGGCGACAAGGCCATTGACCACTACCATTTGTACAAGGAAGATGTCAAGTTGATGGCCGCGATGGGATTGAAAAACTACCGCTTGTCCATCTCGTGGCCACGTATTTTGCCGACGGGGAAGACCAATATCATCAACGAAGAAGGCATTGCGTTCTACAATTCGTTGATCGATGAACTCTTGGCGCATGGCATTGAGCCCATGGTGACGCTCTACCACTGGGATTTGCCACTGGCGATTGCGTTGGAGCATGACGGCTGGCTCGGCAAGGAGATTGTCGACTTGTTTGTCGACTATGCTCGCTTGTGCTTTTCTCGCTTTGGCGACCGCGTCAAGAACTGGATCACGCTCAATGAACCTCATATTTCAACCGTCCTGGGCTACGGCATTGGTGTCTTGGCCCCAGGACGCAAGGGAAAGATCGAGCCATACCTTGTCGGCCACAAGATGCTGCTCACCCACGCCGCGGTCGTCCATCTCTACCGCAAGGAATTTCAACATGAACAAAAAGGCATCATTGGCATTTCCCTCAACGGCGACTACCGCGAACCCAAGCCAACGAACGACCCAGCACAGTACAAACTCAACCAAGAGGCCTCTGAACGCGCGCTGCAGTTCGTCCTCGGCTGGTATGCCGATCCCATCTACTTTGGAGACTATCCCGAAGTCATGAAGACGCGGTTGGGCGACCGATTGCCAAAGTTCACCGAAGCCGAGTCCAAGTTGCTCAAAGGCAAGTAGAGATCCATGACGCATGGCTCATCTTGGAGAGTAGAAGCAGGCAGCGATTTCTTTGGCTTGAACCACTACGGCACTGCTTACGTCGAGCCATCCGCCGAGTTCCTCGCCGACGAACGAGCTGGCCTGGAAGGCGACATTTGGGACGACGTGGGCATCGTCAAGACGGACGATCCATCGTGGCTCAAGACGGATGTCCAGTGGAATGCCGTGCCTTGGGGATTCCGCAAGCTTCTTGTACGTACTCCTCGCTTGGTCGACTCATGGCGTTTTTAGACTTGGATTCACAACCGATATGCGCCACCTGGGGGCATTATCATCACTGAAAATGGCGCGGCCGTCGCCGATGTCGACCGCGAAGCCGCTGAAAACGACGTCTTCCGTGTCAAGTTTTACGAATCGTACATTGTCGAAATGCAAAAGGCGATTGCAGAGCATGGCGTGAACGTGAGCGGCTATTTCGCCTGGTCGTTCATTGACAATTACGAATGGGCCGCGGGGTATTCCAAGCGATTTGGCATCCACTGGGTCGACTACAACACGATGGAGCGTGTGCCAAAGGCGTCGGCCAAGTTCTTGGCCCAAGTGTACAAGGCGAACGCTGTCGAGGAGCGCGACGACAATATGATTGCGCTTGCCGCCCCGCTCCCGACAGTAGTCGCCCCAGCCCCGTAGTCTGTCCAGTAATTTCATGCCCCTCGTTGTTTTCTTTCCCCATTATTGCTGTTCCCTCTTGATTCAACACGTCGGCTAGCTGCCTAGAGCTTGATAAGCTGAGCCTCGCAGTGAGCTGCATGCTGAAAATGGCGTCGGGGGGAGCTCGAGTTTGGTCAATATAGGGGTTTATAAATACAAGGGTTGTAGGGGTTAAGGGTTTATGCATACAGGGGTGAAGGGGTTTGTCATTTCACTCGACCATGTTTCGAGCGCGAAAGGGGTCCAAGAAGTCGAGCAACGCTCGTAAAGTCGACGAAGAAGAGACGCCTGCGATCGTTGTAGAGGAAAATGCGCTGAATGAAGAGGCAGATGAAAATGTCGGAGCTGTTCTAGAGCGTATCAAGCAGAAGAACAAGAAACCAGCAGATTTTTCGTCAAAGAAACGAGGGGTGGCCGTCGTGCTCGATCATGACCAGGAAGAGACCTCAGTGCCTGAATTTCGCGTCAAGAAAGGCAAGATCCCACGGATGTACGTCCCAACGGATGAGGACGGCGCGAGTCGCAACGAATACTCGGCCGAGAAACTCGAAGAGCTCAAAGCCCAGCAGAAGTTCACATCCTCCAGTCATTACACAGCTCCTTTGCCGACAGAAGACGATGAAATAAATCCAGAAGCCCCTCAATCGTCTACAGAAGCTCACAAAGAGGAAGAAACATTTATCCCATTGTCTGAATCGCCTAGACATGAAGAACCTCGACGACGAACGTTCAAACCGGAAGAAACCTCACTGGACGACGACGAGGACAATGCACAGAATCAAGATGATGGCGGTTCCGACGATTCCGAGTGGGAGGCCGAACAGCTGCGCCGTGTAGGGCTTCAACCAGCTTCACACTCAGCCGCAGTGCCAACCAAGGAGAAAGATCTGACGTACAGCTCACTTGGTCAACTTCTTGGGAAGCTCACAGCGCACAAGAGCAGCTTGGTTGAGAGATGCGACGTCCGTTCTCGGGAAGCCCAGCGCGTCGAAGTGGAAATGAATCAATTGACGGCTAGTATTGTTGCGATGGAAGCTTCACTCAGCGAAACCGGAGCAGTATACGACGACATTCAAGCTCTGTGGGAATTCCTCTCGGCGTTGTGTCACTGTCTTCGAGCCAAAACCAAAGAAATCGACCGCCTCGAAGAAAACACAGCAATGTCCATGCAACCTCGCACGGTTCAGCTTGAGATCTGGGCCGATGTCGACGATGAATACTCGTCCTTGTCGTCGATTCTCGCGCGATTTGCTGCTTGGAAAGAAGGGCCGCATGGAGCGATGTACAAGACAACTTATGGTGATCTCGCGCTGCAGCAACTCGTCGTGCCTTATATTCGCATCGAGCTCTTGTCGTACAACCCATGGCTGCATCGATGGGAAGATCTTTCGTGGGCGATTGAGCTCAAACAGCGCGTCAACTTGGATTTACTACACATTGGCCTCGAGCTTGTCGTGGCTCGGGCGACGAAATTGGTCTTTCAGCTCGATTGGCTCAGTGAACGTCATATACACCAAGCCCAGTATTTGCTCTCAAGTGTTCCAGCATCGATGCGACGGCCGCTGGAAGAAGCAATCGAAGACCATGCTCGAAAGCACGCCTATGACTTTGCAGCGAATGCAACAGCTGCATCACTCTTCAAGAAGCATGTCGTCCAACTCGGCCTCACTCGTTTGAATTCACTCGTTGTTCAGCTCCTGCATGATGAACTGGAGCACGTCAAGACACGACAAAACCTCGAAGTTGAGACCGTCAAGGCAATAGTGGATTCGTGGCCCATTCATGTGGCCACCGAGGCGAAAGCCACGTTGAGAGAATACGCCTCGCTGGTGCGTCAAATCACGGACGACTCGGTCGCGAAACGCGCATTGAGTATCAACATTGAGCTTAAATTACAACACGGTTGAGTTTGAGTGGATGGACTCCTCTTTACGAACTCGGGCATACAATCATGGCTTAGCTATCCCATAGATGGATCCTACGACTCTCGACAAAGGTTCCATGCCCATGGCGTCTGCGTGGCTATCCTGCTAGCGCCAGAGTCCTCAAGTCTCCGTCGTTGTGTCGTTGTGGGGAACTCTGAGTGGGTTGAAGGGTTTACAGGGGTGAAGGGGTTCAGGGGTTGAAGGGTTCAGGGGTTGAAGGGGTTAAGGGGTTGGAGGGGTTAAGGGGTTGGAGGGGTTAAGGGGTTGGAGGGGTTAAAATTTTACACCAATCAGAAATCAAGACCATATTATTTTCAAAGTTGAATAATGGCGGCACCGCCGGCGATGATGAATTCGATCTTGGCGGAATTGCAGCAGGTAGGAAAAAGTACATGATACAATAGCTACAGGTTGACGAAATTGTATGATAGCTTCGTGAAGAAGTGGCTCGATTGCGTCGAGAAAAGGGGCAGAGTGAATCCTTGGCGCATTTGTTGCAGGAACAAAATCAACGGTCGACGGAAGAAATCTTTGAGCTCCATGCGCAAATCGTCGCAGTGGAAGCAGAAGCCAAGTACAAATGCGAACAAACGGAACTCTCGATGCAGCAACAAATCAAACGTCTCGTATCACACAATACGTTTCTTCAAGAAGAGAAGAAGTCATCAGAGAGAGCTCGAGCTGGATTGGAAGCGCAACTCGCTCAGGTATGATCACAAGGTCATTCGTATGAAATGATCATGGAAATGCATGTATAGCTCAAATCGGCAGCTCAATTAGAACAGAAGCGATTGGAAGCGGGCAAACGGCTGCTCGAGACTACGAAGCGCAAGTTTGAAGCGGAAAGGATGCAAATGACACAACAACTGTCACAAGTCGTCACGACACCGCCTTTGCCCAAACGCATGCGAGTGGCCGCCGTCGAAACGTCCGTCGATGCAGCCCTTCAAACAGATCCATGTCAGTCACTGCAAGATGAAAACAGCGAGCTGCTAGGTTTGACCGGAACGGTTGCTCTTCACGGCCTCATGTGACACCCTTAGGCCAGCTCTTGTCGTCCGATCTTGTAGCACTTCTCCAACCGCTTTCATCGCCGGCAGCGTCTTCATCGACTTCTTCGTTGTCTGTGCCCGTCGTCACAGCAGCCGATACATCCACAGACGACTTGAGTCAAATCATGCCGCAATTTTCGCAATGGTTGCCCCCATCAGCCGTGCAATCGAATCGTTCTTTGCCCCGAGATGGAATTCCTACTCATGTGACCGAAATGCTGCTATCAACTGTGACGAAAATGCTCGATGGCTCCTGCACAGCAATAACCCTTGTCCATGCTTTGACAGCATATCTCGCTCTCGACTTGGTAACTTTCCGTTTCGAGCCTCTTGATTTAATCAACGCTTTGAATAGGAACCAGCCATTGTATTGCATGTTCTTCACGTTTTGTTCACGCTTATCCACGCAAGTTCGCGCGTTCAAGCGGCATTGGTCCCTCCGCCCTCGTCTCCGCAGTCGATTTCCAAGCCATCCTTGTCGCGTATTCAAGGGTGGACACCGCCGCCATTAAAGCCTTCACCTGCGTTGAATATTTCGTCCCAGCCACAAGCACATCAAGAAACTTGTGACGTCTCGAAATTGTTGGATGGCCTCGTGCATGTCTTGGAATCGAATGAACAAAACGAAGATGTGGTGGTCGCTGCAATGAGTGAGCTCTTTGGCTTTATAATACCTGACTTTCAACGAGTAGATGTCTTGGCATATTGGGTTGGGCTAGCCCGAGAGACTAGTCCAAGTCGTTTTGAATCCGTTGTGCCTTTTCTGTGCGACATTGTGTCTGCTCATCATTCAAATCCTCCAAATATCGTCGCACAGTCGATCTTTGTATTGACGCTCTTGGTCTCACATCCACCGTCTTTTGGAGTCATGAAACCTGTGAGTTGTTGACAATCCTTCCTTGGACCTTGACAATGTGCTAGTTTCTTTCAAAATGGGCAACCGCACTACATCATACGCTTCCTTTAGCAATCAATGGCGTGGATTCCGCTTTGCTGAAGTTGTATTGTACGGTCACAACTATGTATCCCCTGGAATCGCTTCACCGCCTGCCACGAGCGATGGATACACTATGGGATTTCGCACATAAACTCTGGGCTATGTACGATGATACCAAGTCTCAAGAAATTGTCGAAGTACTCCACTTGGTTCTGAATTTAGTGGCGAATGCACCGACAACAACCAACGTACTCGACACACCAAACAAACAAGGCCTTGTCACGGACATTTTGCAAACACTACCAAACACACAAGCTCCCAGCTGGATTCTCATTCGAGCCATGGACAGACGAAGCAAATGAAAACGTATATATAAAAATTGGATACAATCAAGACTGAAGAAACAGAGTTTGTTGCTCACAGTTCATCACGTGGAGCTTGCACGGGAATTGTAGGAATGACAATACGCTGGGTCTCACCCCAGCTGTCGCTAATCTTTAAATCATGAATGACATTGCCGTCGGCGTCTCTGAATGACTATGAAAGCAAGTTTGAGTGAAGGATCAATTCTGAATTGAAGACATACCCATTCGTGACCATGGTATGTGGTGTAAAAGATTTGATGATGGGGTTCCAAACGATTCATCAGAGTTGTTTGCCAGTACAAGTCCACGGGAATATCCATATTGTTGACAAATGTGGCTGAAACAGGTGCACTTTCACCATTCAAACGCTTTTTGTTCCAAACCCACAAGTTGGCACCCCTAGAATTTGCTCGAGTTGTATTGAGGAGGCAAAGTTACCATTTTGTGCCTTCCAAAACTGGGCAACCACCATGTTCAGCCATTGGATCCAATTCGGCTGTATTGTGGTAAGAAATTGTAAATGGGACAAAGACTTACCATTTCCTTTTTGGCTGTAAAACAGCACCGCATGAGCTTTCTTAGGATACGACGCCAATCTAACGCAATTGTCAAAATCCTTCGAATGCGTCTGTCCTGACATACTTAGAAAAACATTGCTTGGTCATCTTTTGCTCCCATGACCCCTGGGCAAAAATCGATAGCTCGTCTTCAGAAGGAGGTGGTGCATGGCCAACTCCTTGGGGCATTGGGGCTCGAGGAAAGACTGTCTGGCCACCTCGCGTCACATTCGACAAGTACATAAAGACCGTGGCAAATCTTCTTAATGGTGAGCAAAGGCAATGACCATTCTACCAACCTGTTCGAACCACCAGTTTTGGGGTTGAAATTCCAATTGGAGTCAACGGAGGAGCCAATTTCAAAGTAGTCATCGTGTGGCACGTACGCTTGCTTTTGCTGGTATCTGAGCAATTGGAGGCCATCAGCCATACTGACTAAGGGACGGTGAGACTTTTATAGCACATGGAGAGTACTCTTATAGTCTCCCAAACGAAGCAAATCAAACGATCGTTTGTTCAACGAAATTGCCAAATCAGAGGACGTGTCGAAAGCATTTTCGCTCGTTCGAATGTTTGATACTCTTGAGCTTGGTTAGGTGAAAACATACTTCAGTGAACTTACTCATCGGTGCGAACGCGCGATCTTTTCAATTTCTGGCTGTCGTCACTGATGCTTAACATACGGTCAATGAGTTGATCAGCTTCTTGCGACGAGAAAAAGTCGTGGATGAGGAATACACGAGGTGAATCATTAAATGATTCCAATATGATGGGCTTTCCTGTTGGACTCTGCGTCGATTCAATGGCCACCTTGTGTCCAAACTACAAAGGTAACAATTGGGAAAGATGTCGAGGGTCTTCACTTACTTCAATATAAGGCCACACAAAGTGAAAATCCGGTGGTACGAGGTACAATCGATCGTTTTCGCTCAAATCCTCGTACGAATTGACAAGCACGCCCTTGCCGGTAAACACTCGATCAGCGTAGATCTTTGTCTGCTCAGCGCCTTGCACAATGATGCCTTCGACGTCAACAAAGTCCGACAAGTATCTGGCCAAATCTTTGCCGGAGGGGACATGTTCGGGTAAAACATCCATCTCAAGGCCAGGAGCAGCCTCTCCATTTCTGTAAACCGTCACGGACACGGCATGGACGTAAGCGAGAGCTAGGAACGCTGAAAAGATGCGTGGAATCAACCGCATGATAAAGAATGTCCTCTGCCGGCTCGTTCATTCGCGCACAAAGAAGCGTCGCCACCTGCTCGTATTTTTGTGAATGTCCTTTCTCGCGCGCTTTTTGCTGACACATACGGATACCATACAAATGGCCATAGTATCTTTATCCGGACGACACGAATCCTCCGGATAAATTCAAAAACGAATCTGTATAGTAATATATCCGGACAGTCGCTTGTGCAAATCTCGTTCTCACTCTGCGGTGGTTTGTATCCAATACACAAAAGCAATCTCGAGCACACAAACAGCTCGAGTTAAAGCTTCTCGGCACATCAGCAACACGTCAAGTTGTGATAAAGAAGCCTCATCGTTTGAAAAGTTGGCGTTTCACTTGCAAACCTCACGAAGTTTATCCCATTGCAGAATTATCCGGATACCTACCATGCCTCATGCAAAATTCCATCATCTCGTCAGTCAATGTGGGCAATACGCTATAAAAGCTCTATAACCCTGATACGCTTGTTTAGCTTGCTTTGTTTTGCTATGGGAGGAAGGCGTTCGGCTTGTCGAGTCTGACAAGGTCAGCGAAATCATCCGGATATTTGATGTATCGATGTATACGGGTAAAATATATCGTATACTAAATCCTATACTAATTTCATAACCAACGTGTGTGCTTCCTGATGTTGATAGTGGACATTGCGTATTTTTAGCACGGGGTCGCTCAGTCCTACGCCTCCATGATGGCCTCTCGGAAGTTCCTCTTGTATGGAGCGCCTCTCTTGTTCTCGACGATCATCCCATTCGTCCTGGCTGTCGCTTCAATCCCTGTGACGGTCTTCAATAATGGCGCGTCGGTTGGTGGTATCCGTGTTGATTTGACACCGGAACTCGTCCCGTCTGGCGAATCCCTCGCTGCTTACTTGTCCACACTCATTGAAGTCGAAGGGCTCTACACTGACGAGACGAAGACGTCATCGAAATCAGTCGCTGACCGTGTCTACACTGCGACCGGCAAAGCGATTCATTCCTTTGAAGATTTGACCCCGGATGACAAATTGTATATCGTCCCCAGGGGTCTCTTGTTCGTGTGGCCATTTGTCGAGGTATGTATCATTCCTGTTGAGAGTTTTTAGAGTTGTGTCGTGATAGTTTGGTCATCGCGTGTCGTTGGAATCACACCAAAGCCCAACGGGAAATCCAATTATCCTCGAATCCTTTAGTGAATCGCCCCGAGTGTTCAAAATCCACGACTTCTTCACCAACGAAGAAGCTGATATTTTGATCAATCGCATTTCGGAAATCACAGACGATACTAATAAACTGAGACGATCGACTGTTGGCCACGACGACAAGGGAAAGTATGCCAAAACATCCATCTGGATATGGAAACTTGACCATTTCTTGTAGAGAATCTTCAGTTCGAACGAGCGAAAATGCATTCGACTCGGTGTCGCCGACTGCTATGTCTCTCATGATGCGATCGTTTGATTTGCTCAATATTGGGCCCTACCAAGGTATTTAATGGCGTTCCATTTGGCTCGTTCATTGATTATCTCTCTAGAAAACATGGCCGACGGCTTACAACTCCTTCGATATCAACAAAAGCAAGCCTACATTCCTCACAATGACTGGTTTGAATTGAATACCCGAGAGGATTTCAACTACGAACCCAAAGCTATGGGCACCAATCGGTATTTTCAAACCATCTCTGTCCAATTTGATTTCTTGGGTCATAGATTTGCCACCGTGTTTCTCTATTTGTCCAATGTGACGCGTGGTGGCCAGACTGTCTTCCCTCACGCGGATATGCCGAAAGGCGTCGATCACATGACCCCTCCATCCGACGAAGAAATGGCCCTCTTTGACAAGGGAACTTGGGAACATAACATGGTCAAGCAATGCTATTCCAAGTAACTACTTTGGTGAGCTCCCATCTAATTTACTTACAGGATGGCTTCGTATCCCATAAAGACGGCTTCTGTTCTCTTCTACCATCAACTTGGTGACGGTACTCTTGACTACAAGGCTGAACATGGTGGCTGTCCAGTCCTTGAGGGAACCAAATGGTAAGCTATTCTACACATGAACAAGACATTGACGTTTATTTCCAGGGCGGCTAACCTCTGGGTATGGAATCGTGATCGCAATGGCCCTGACGGCTCAGCGATCAAAGTCGACTTTGTCAACACTCGCTCCACGCCTGTGTCCTTGTACTGGTCTGACACGCTCATGACAAACCTTGGCCCTGGTCAGAAGATCAACTACGACTCCTTTGGCCGCCACACTTGGGTATGAAAAACTATATCTTTTCCCTTGTGCTAAAAATATTTCATGATTAGACGTTCAAAGATGAAAACGGAGCTACGATCTTCACACACACGTTGAATTATAAGGGTGGCCCAGTCCAAGTCGTTGAAATTCCTGCAGAGAATGCTGTCGCCAAGGACGAGTTGTAAGCCACGTGGTGCAAAAATATATGGATATCTGGTTTCATTTTACGATAAAGTTAACTCTTCTGTTAAGGATTAAAATGATTTTTAACCAATCGTATTGCGTCATTTTATTTAAATAGTTGATTTTTATCCAATCATATTTCAGAATTGGTGGATTTCCATGGAAACAGCTCAGTTGACAACCTCGACATGGACGAGTGGATGAATATCAAGAGTCAGGACAGCATTACGGCGTTAGCCCACTCGATTCTCTGCAGATAAACTTGCCATTAGGCCATTGTGAAGACGGAGAGAACTCCCAAGTCCTAAAACAAACATGCCTATGACATATTGTATCTCGTCTGGATAGTTAATTGTCGACGATAGAAACCAAGTTGCAAGTTGGCCAAGATGGTCGCGCACGTGTCGATGTATGCCTTTCTGTTGTTCTCTGCGTTCTCTCCATGGCTAGCGCTGGCTCTAGTATCTATTCCAGTGACTGTGCTTAAGAATGGCGCGTCTGGCGATGGTGTCCAAGTTGAATTGACAGCTGACTTGGTTTCCTCTGGCGAGTCGCTCGCTGCGTATTTATCGACCATTATCGACGTCGATGGGCTCTACACTGATGAGACCAAGACGTCGTCGAAAGCTGTAGCTGACCGCGTTTACACTGGTACTGGCAAAGCGATTCGTTCCTTTGAGGATTTGAGCCCAAACGACAAATTGTACCTCGTGCCAGAAGGTCTTTTGTTCGTGTGGCCGTTTGCCGAGGTTTGAAAGCGTTCTCACAAAAAGTTCATTGGATTCCTTTGGTAGTTTGGCCACCGTGTCGTCTTGGAATCGCACCAAAGCCCGACTGGAAAGCCAATTATCCTCGAATCGTTCAGCGATTCCCCACGAGTATTCAAGATTTACAACTTTTTCACCAACGACGAAGCTGACAAGTTGGTCCACCACGTCTCCTCAATCACTGCCAAAGCTGACAGACTCAAGCGATCTGCAATTGGACTCGTTGGCGATGGCGAGTAGACTCAATTTGTCGTTTGTGCACTCTGAAAGCGATGCCTTGTAGGGAGACTCCACTGCGGACAAGTGAAAATGCCTACGATTCCGACTCGCCAACGGCAAAAGCCATCCTGAAGCGGTCGTTCGACTTGCTCAACATTGGAGAATTCGACGGTGAGCCTTATTTACCCCTGCTTAACTCTCTATATCTTTTCTGTAGAGAAACTAGTGGATGGTCTCCAGCTCTTGCGGTATCAACAGAAACAAGCCTACGTCACACACGACGATTGGTTTGACTTGGAGTCTCTCGACGATTTCAATTTTGACCCGAAAGCCGGCGGGGCGAACCGCTTTGCGACTGTTTTTCTCTACTTGTCCAATGTCACTCGAGGCGGCCAGACTGTGTTTCCCTACGCAGAGATGCCACCAGGCGTCCATCACATGGCTCCTCCCACGGACGAAGAGATGGCACTCTTTGACGAAGGAACGTGGGAAAGCCGCTTGGTTCACGCCTGCTACACAAAGTACGCTGGCTTTGCGACCAACTCATGACCGATTTGGGACTAGAATGGCCACGTACCCTGTCAAATCGACGGCAATTCTGTTTTATAATCAACTGGGCGATGGTACCTCTCAATTCCCCCTGCAAGATCACATTTCTCGTCGATTCTAGGAACACTAGACGAGTTTGCAGGGCATGGCGGGTGTCCAGTCTTGGAAGGGACAAAATGGTACGCTGGAATCGACGGACTATCGTGACTGAGTCCGTAGGGCTGCCAACTTGTGGGTCTGAAACAAACAACGAGTGAGCCTGAGTGAATCGCCGATGGAGGTGGATTTTGTCAACGGTGGATTTGCCAAAGTCTACTTGTATTTGTCCGGTGAACTTTTGTCAGAGCTTGAACCCGGCCATGAAGTTGCGTACAATGTTTTCCGTGATGAACTTGTGGTCCGTCCAAGTATTTTCATCGTTGGAGCTCAAACATACGCGACTAGGAAGCCAAAGACGAAGACGGGAATGTTTTCTTTGCCCACAAGCTGACCTACAAAGATGGCAAAGTTCAAACGATTCAAATTCCAGCCTCGAGTGAAAAAACGGAATTATAATCATATAAGACAGAGAGGCAACGAAAATGCAATTCGATTGCTATACCATCCATCTAGTAAAATTCGACGGGCGGACCATACTCCTCAGGGCGTGGGGCTTTGAACGAAGTTTCCTTGCTCTCACGGTAGAATCGGCCAGATATGGTCTCTTTCTCGTGGAAAACTGGAAAGAGGACATGCTCTCCACCTTGAGCTGCAGTGAGGAAACCAGTGTGATACGAAATGTCAGTGATGCAGTACCCTGGGCAGACCATCGTCGTTTTGATGTCGGGATGGTCGAGAGCCCACTTGCGGATCAAAGCCATCAATGCCATCTTGGAGATACCATAAGCGCCATTTGTGATTGCGAACGCTGGCCAGGAGAACTGGGATGGCTTTCCTGCAAAGGCAATCTTCCAATCGTCCAAGAGACTGCGAACAGAGGCGATGTCGAGCGCATTAAAGTCTTCAAAGATGACTTGGAGTTGTCCAGACAAGGCTCGAAGTGTCCATGCACCAGCACTTGACGCGACGACAATATTACTCGATTGATTTGGAACCTAATTCGTTGTGAGAGAAATTAGCTTTTTGAACATGGCAGTTACAAGTAGGGGACGAAACGCATCTAAAACATTGAGGACACCAAAGACGTTGACTTGAAAACACATTTCCGATCCAACTTCTCGGCCAAAGACGCCAGCATTGTTGACGAGGACGTGAACGTGGCAGTACGTTTTCTCGACAAACGCAGCAGCTGCTTGGATCGATGTCGGTTCTGACACGTCCATCTCAAGCAAGTGCACGTTGGCGTACTCAAACGATGGATTGTCTTGCTTCATTTTCGCAAGAGCAGCATTGCCTCGCTCGATGGATCGAGTTCCAAGGAGGACAATCGCTTGGTCTTTGAAATGCTCGGCAAGAATGCGAACTACTTCATACCCAATGCCCTACGTCCACACAGAGGTGAGCTGACCGACGGCGAGAGAGAGAGATGACCTTATTGGCACCCGTGACGCAGTACACTCGTGGAGCCATCTCTTTCGCAAGATATTTTGTGAAGCTCCGACGTTGGCTGTGCGTAATGCCGTACTACTCGTACAGTACAGCGCACCCACAACTCGGAGATGTCAACTTAGAGGCATGCTCTAGCTCTAGCTCTCGCGTTCGTTTGACGGCCACTAGAGCAAGACCCCAATTTGAATACCAATGGAAAAAGCTAGAAGGCAGGTAGGGGATTTAGAGTTTGTCCAGCTAGCGAGCGCTTTAGCTAAGCGCACTCGACCAGACGACGCACGTCGTGTGCTGTCTGTACAGTGTATTGATGCAGGCATGGGCAGACGTGGTCACAACCACAAGACATGCGCAAGTTTCTCGGCCCTTTCTACCACTCAAATCAACAGACCTTGACGTGCGCAGTGTCAGCAATCGACGCACGCTGCGAGATTAATCCAATTCCAAAGTTTATTCAAGGTGATATCAGCCACGTTGAACTTGTCTTGCGTCATTTTTGTTGAGCATATCACCCCGTTTCAACTACGACAGCAAAGAATTTCAGTATCATACGGGGAGCTTCCTGGGGGGACTAAAGCCAAGCTTTAGATCTTGGCAACACAAAATTCACTAGCATTTGGCTATTGAAGCCTAATGCTGTGATTCCTGAGGAGGGTAAAGAGGGCCATGGTCGGTGCAATGCAAAACTGACATTGGATTACTTTATCCCTGATGTCTTTTGGGCGGCTTAGTTTGCTCCAAAGCTGGCAGGACGTGGTGTCTTGAATAGTTCAGGCTCGCCTTCGCGATAGAGCCCCCCGGACTCGGTCTTGTCGGCATGAAAGATTGGATAGAGGAGGTTTTGAGCCCCTTCCGCTGCCGTGAGATGACCGCTGTAGGCAGTCATATCGGTGGCGGATTAGCCAGGGCAAACGATCGTTGTTTTGATGTCAGGATGCTCCACCGTCCATTTACGCGTGAGAGCCATCACAGCAGTCTTGGAAATGCCATACGCCCTCGTTGACGCTTCAGGAGAGGGCCACGTATACTTGGATGGCTTGCCTTCATACGCTGCCAACCAATCGTTCAACAGACCACGCACCGTCGCGTTATCTAACGCTGTAAAGTCTTCAAAGATAGCCTGAAGATCACACGACATGGCTGAGAGTGTCCAAGCCCCAGCAACAGAGGCAACCACAATGTTGCTGGATTCGTGGGGCACCTAAAATCTCATGAGCTGGACGAATGATTCGGAGCAAAGAACAAGGAGGGGATAGAAGACATTGAGGGTATCATAGACGCCGAAGACATTGACTTGGAAGCACATTTCAGGGCCTTCTGCGTGCGTCGTCAGCGCGGCGTTGTTGATCAGGACATGGACGTTGCCATACGTGGCCTTATCAAAATCAGCCGCGGCTTGGATCGAGTCCAGCTTGGAGACGTCAATTTGGACCAAATGCACATTGGCATAATCAAACGATGGATTGGATTGTCTTATCTTGGCAAGAGCAGCTTTGCCTCGTTCATGGGAGCGCGCGCCAAGGAGAACGATGGCGTTGTCGCGAAAGCACTCGGCAAGAATGCGCACGGCTTCGTAGCCGAGTCCCTACGACAAAGGCCTTGAGGGGGGATGAGGGGGGGGGCGAGATCGACCTTGTTGGCCCCCGTGATCAAGTAGACATGTGGCGCCATGGATGCAAATTTCAAAGTGATCTGTCTGTTAGATCAGGGGGCAAAGCATGTTTACTGTCACTGCTCGTTATCTTGTAGCCTTTTTCTAGCTGTTAGGAGATTATTGCAGGTTTTATAATTTGATTATCCTGTTGACAAGTTGACGAATCAATGTGTCACGCGAGTCTTGCACAAAATCAATCGCTGTGGAGGCTGAGAATTGCCTCGAGCACACGACATGTTCAAGCTTTCACGTCGACATGATGGTAAAGAAACGCTCGTTTGGGTTTTCATACGTCATCGTCGTGCTGTGGTAATCATTGACTAGGAAATCCAGCCCTCAAAATGCTTCCTAATTGCGACGATTTCTACTTAAACATCCAAGCTGCGCTCGGCCTCAATTGGAGTCGACGCCGAGTGAGATTGCAACGAAGCCCCCCCCCCGGTCCGGGGGGGATTGAGGGGGGGCTCTAATATCTAGCATTGATTCGAAAGATAAACCCATTGAAGATTGATGTTGGAGCTCACAGCATGTATTAAACCAAGATAAGCTAACGATCAAAGTGTGGAAAATGCATGAGGGCATTGGGTGAACCATGCTGCTGTCAAAGGCAGAATTAATGGTCAGCTTGGGCAACCTTGAAAGAGTGTTCGGTACTTTCAGCATAAAATTTGCCCGTCTCGGTCGTTTCAGGATTCAATACAGGATAGAGAACGCGTTCTGCGCCTTCAGCTGCACTGAGAAGGCCCCCGTTGTTTGTCAAGTCGGTGGCACAATAGCCAGGGCACACGACGTTGGTTTTAATTTCAGGAAATTCCGCTGCCCACTTGCGAGCAAGCGCCATGACCATCGCCTTGGTCACTCCATAAGCGCCGTAGGTCTTGTCTAGTCCTGGCCACGTTCCAAGCGATGGCTTTTGTTGGGCAAACAACAGCCAATCTTGCTGCAGGTGCTTGAGAATCTCAACGTCCAGCGCAGTGAAATTCTCAAAAATGTCTTGGAGATTGGGCGACATGGCCCCCAGCGCAACAGCTCCAACTTTCGTGCCAACCACAATGTGGCTGGAATCGCCAGGCACCTAACACAAGAGTTAGTCTGAAGCTGAAGAGAATGGCGTACAAGGAGTGGTTGGAAGGCCGTGAAAGTGGCGGAGACACCGTAGACATTGACTTTGAAGCACGCTTCTGCACCTTCGGCCTGACCAGCCACGCCAGCATTGTTGATCAAGAGATGGACATTTCCGTAGGTTTCCTTCACGAAATCCACAGCAGCTTGAATCGAGTCTGGCTTGGTAACGTCAATCTCGACCAAGCCGACATTGGCATAATCGAAGGATGGATTGGATTGCTTCAAGTTGGAAATCGCTGTTTTGCCATTTTCAAGCGATCGCGTTCCAAGGAGCACGATTGCTTGGTTCTTGAATCGCTCCGAGAGAATGCGAACCGTTTCGTAGCCAATGCCCTAGACAGAAGGACGCAATGGGAAAGGGAGAAGAGCGTCACGAGGAGCCATGCGAGAGAAAACTGAAAAATGAAATTGCCCACTTGGTGTTGGCAACGATTATTCTCTTTGAATCAAGGTCATATTTCAGCCTACTTTTATTCACACGAGTCTAATGGACTTCACAATCTTTCGTTGTGGTGGCTAAAGCTAGACTAGTCGTCATCAATCAAGCTTGCTAATCATTTGACGATCCCAAAATGGACCACGACAAAACTGTTGTTCGTTTGTAAAAGGATTTTTTTATTAAAAAATAAATATTACAGATTAATCACAAATTACAAGTTAATTTTATTCTGTAACAAATATTTATTTGACAAAGCTAAAATTCCAATGTTCACTGTTGCATCTATTACTTAAAACTCTAAGAAAAAAAACCAGATAGGTGCGAGAGTAAAATGGACATACAAACCTCAAGGCAACCAGGGGGGAAATGGACATACTTCATCCAAGTACAACCATGACTAATCTCCACATACTTTATCCAAGTACAACAAGGAGTAATCTTTCAACCTATATTAAACCTACAGCCTGTATTAAACCTTAATTCGGATAATTATCTGGAAGGTTTAATACCATCCATGGATATTCCGATCCGATAGATATTTCCTTGGACAAAGTGAACACTGTCATGTCACCGAGACCAAGGAAAGAATCGGACATTTCTCTAGGCTTAATGTTGGTTCCATGAAAGGGCATCATTGAATGCACACTCAATAAGGCATCGTGTTCGAACACATATTTCAACCGCGCAAGTTCGTTCATGCACCCATGATGGTGGACGTGGCAGTTAATTTAAGAGATAAAATATCGATAATAACAGGTATTCAGTTCAACAGTATGTTGAGTGTCACTTCACTACAACCGTGTGATTCAAGACTATGATAATTTATTTTTATACTTACAATAGTTTATGCAGTACACTAAATTTGGCAGTGTTTACTGTATAGTCAGCACTACCCGTCGACAATATTAATAATAAGGGCCCGTCTGGGTGCACATTAAAAAATATTGTGATCTATTACTTAAAACTCTAAGAAAAAACCCAGATAGGTGCGAGAGTAAAATGGACATACAAACCTCAAGGCAACCAGGGGGGGAAATGGACATACTTCATCCAAGTACAACCATGACTAATCTCCACATACTTTATCCAAGTACAACAAGGAGTAATCTTTCAACCTATATTAAACCTACAGCCTGTATTAAACCTTAATTCGGATAATTATCTGGAAGGTTTAATACCATCCATGGATATTCCGATCCGATAGATATTTCCTTGGACAAAGTGAACACTGTCATGTCACCGAGACCAAGGAAAGAATCGGACATTTCTCTAGGCTTAATGTTGGTTCCATGAAAGGGCATCATTGAATGCACACTCAATAAGGCATCGTGTTCGAACACATATTTCAACCGCGCAAGTTCGTTCATGCACCCATGATGGTGGACGTGGCAGTTAATTTAAGAGATAAAATATCGATAATAACAGGTATTCAGTTCAACAGTATGTTGAGTGTCACTTCACTACAACCGTGTGATTCAAGACTATGATAATTTATTTTTATACTTACAATAGTTTATGCAGTACACTAAATTTGGCAGTGTTTACTGTATAGTCAGCACTACCCGTCGACAATATTAATAATAAGGGCCCGTCTGGGTGCACATTAAAAAATATTGTGATCTATTACTTAAAACTCTAAGAGAAAACCCAGATAGGTGCGAGAGTAAAATGGACATACAAACCTCAAGGCAACCAGGGGGGGAAATGGACATACTTCATCCAAGTACAACCATGACTAATCTCCACATACTTTATCCAAGTACAACAAGGAGTAATCTTTCAACCTATATTAAACCTACAGCCTGTATTAAACCTTAATTCGGATAATTATCTGGAAGGTTTAATACCATCCATGGATATTCCGATCCGATAGATATTTCCTTGGACAAAGTGAACACTGTCATGTCACCGAGACCAAGGAAAGAATCGGACATTTCTCTAGGCTTAATGTTGGTTCCATGAAAGGGCATCATTGAATGCACACTCAATAAGGCATCGTGTTCGAACACATATTTCAACCGCGCAAGTTCGTTCATGCACCCATGATGGTGGACGTGGCAGTTAATTTAAGAGATAAAATATCGATAATAACAGGTATTCAGTTCAACAGTATGTTGAGTGTCACTTCACTACAACCGTGTGATTCAAGACTATGATAATTTATTTTTATACTTACAATAGTTTATGCAGTACACTAAATTTGGCAGTGTTTACTGTATAGTCAGCACTACCCGTCGACAATATTAATAATAAGGGCCCGTCTGGGTGCACATTAAAAAATATTGTGATCTATTACTTAAAACTCTAAGAAAAAACCCAGATAGGTGCGAGAGTAAAATGGACATACAAACCTCAAGGCAACCAGGGGGGGAAATGGACATACTTCATCCAAGTACAACCATGACTAATCTCCACATACTTTATCCAAGTACAACAAGGAGTAATCTTTCAACCTATATTAAACCTACAGCCTGTATTAAACCTTAATTCGGATAATTATCTGGAAGGTTTAATACCATCCATGGATATTCCGATCCGATAGATATTTCCTTGGACAAAGTGAACACTGTCATGTCACCGAGACCAAGGAAAGAATCGGACATTTCTCTAGGCTTAATGTTGGTTCCATGAAAGGGCATCATTGAATGCACACTCAATAAGGCATCGTGTTCGAACACATATTTCAACCGCGCAAGTTCGTTCATGCACCCATGATGGTGGACGTGGCAGTTAATTTAAGAGATAAAATATCGATAATAACAGGTATTCAGTTCAACAGTATGTTGAGTGTCACTTCACTACAACCGTGTGATTCAAGACTATGATAATTTATTTTTATACTTACAATAGTTTATGCAGTACACTAAATTTGGCAGTGTTTACTGTATAGTCAGCACTACCCGTCGACAATATTAATAATAAGGGCCCGTCTGGGTGCACATTAAAAAATATTGTGATCTATTACTTAAAACTCTAAGAAAAAACCCAGATAGGTGCGAGAGTAAAATGGACATACAAACCTCAAGGCAACCAGGGGGGAAATGGACATACTTCATCCAAGTACAACCATGACTAATCTCCACATACTTTATCCAAGTACAACAAGGAGTAATCTTTCAACCTATATTAAACCTACAGCCTGTATTAAACCTTAATTCGGATAATTATCTGGAAGGTTTAATACCATCCATGGATATTCCGATCCGATAGATATTTCCTTGGACAAAGTGAACACTGTCATGTCACCGAGACCAAGGAAAGAATCGGACATTTCTCTAGGCTTAATGTTGGTTCCATGAAAGGGCATCATTGAATGCACACTCAATAAGGCATCGTGTTCGAACACATATTTCAACCGCGCAAGTTCGTTCATGCACCCATGATGGTGGACGTGGCAGTTAATTTAAGAGATAAAATATCGATAATAACAGGTATTCAGTTCAACAGTATGTTGAGTGTCACTTCACTACAACCGTGTGATTCAAGACTATGATAATTTATTTTTATACTTACAATAGTTTATGCAGTACACTAAATTTGGCAGTGTTTACTGTATAGTCAGCACTACCCGTCGACAATATTAATAATAAGGGCCCGTCTGGGTGCACATTAAAAAATATTGTGATCTATTACTTAAAACTCTAAGAAAAAACCCAGATAGGTGCGAGAGTAAAATGGACATACAAACCTCAAGGCAACCAGGGGGGGAAATGGACATACTTCATCCAAGTACAACCATGACTAATCTCCACATACTTTATCCAAGTACAACAAGGAGTAATCTTTCAACCTATATTAAACCTACAGCCTGTATTAAACCTTAATTCGGATAATTATCTGGAAGGTTTAATACCATCCATGGATATTCCGATCCGATAGATATTTCCTTGGACAAAGTGAACACTGTCATGTCACCGAGACCAAGGAAAGAATCGGACATTTCTCTAGGCTTAATGTTGGTTCCATGAAAGGGCATCATTGAATGCACACTCAATAAGGCATCGTGTTCGAACACATATTTCAACCGCGCAAGTTCGTTCATGCACCCATGATGGTGGACGTGGCAGTTAATTTAAGAGATAAAATATCGATAATAACAGGTATTCAGTTCAACAGTATGTTGAGTGTCACTTCACTACAACCGTGTGATTCAAGACTATGATAATTTATTTTTATACTTACAATAGTTTATGCAGTACACTAAATTTGGCAGTGTTTACTGTATAGTCAGCACTACCCGTCGACAATATTAATAATAAGGGCCCGTCTGGGTGCACATTAAAAAATATTGTGATCTATTACTTAAAACTCTAAGAAAAAACCCAGATAGGTGCGAGAGTAAAATGGACATACAAACCTCAAGGCAACCAGGGGGGGAAATGGACATACTTCATCCAAGTACAACCATGACTAATCTCCACATACTTTATCCAAGTACAACAAGGAGTAATCTTTCAACCTATATTAAACCTACAGCCTGTATTAAACCTTAATTCGGATAATTATCTGGAAGGTTTAATACCATCCATGGATATTCCGATCCGATAGATATTTCCTTGGACAAAGTGAACACTGTCATGTCACCGAGACCAAGGAAAGAATCGGACATTTCTCTAGGCTTAATGTTGGTTCCATGAAAGGGCATCATTGAATGCACACTCAATAAGGCATCGTGTTCGAACACATATTTCAACCGCGCAAGTTCGTTCATGCACCCATGATGGTGGACGTGGCAGTTAATTTAAGAGATAAAATATCGATAATAACAGGTATTCAGTTCAACAGTATGTTGAGTGTCACTTCACTACAACCGTGTGATTCAAGACTATGATAATTTATTTTTATACTTACAATAGTTTATGCAGTACACTAAATTTGGCAGTGTTTACTGTATAGTCAGCACTACCCGTCGACAATATTAATAATAAGGGCCCGTCTGGGTGCACATTAAAAAATATTGTGATCTATTACTTAAAACTCTAAGAGAAAACCCAGATAGGTGCGAGAGTAAAATGGACATACAAACCTCAAGGCAACCAGGGGGGGAAATGGACATACTTCATCCAAGTACAACCATGACTAATCTCCACATACTTTATCCAAGTACAACAAGGAGTAATCTTTCAACCTATATTAAACCTACAGCCTGTATTAAACCTTAATTCGGATAATTATCTGGAAGGTTTAATACCATCCATGGATATTCCGATCCGATAGATATTTCCTTGGACAAAGTGAACACTGTCATGTCACCGAGACCAAGGAAAGAATCGGACATTTCTCTAGGCTTAATGTTGGTTCCATGAAAGGGCATCATTGAATGCACACTCAATAAGGCATCGTGTTCGAACACATATTTCAACCGCGCAAGTTCGTTCATGCACCCATGATGGTGGACGTGGCAGTTAATTTAAGAGATAAAATATCGATAATAACAGGTATTCAGTTCAACAGTATGTTGAGTGTCACGTCACTACAACCGTGTGATTCAAGACTATGATAATTTATTTTTATACTTACAATAGTTTATGCAGTACACTAAATTTGGCAGTGTTTACTGTATAGTCAGCACTACCCGTCGACAATATTAATAATAAGGGCCCGTCTGGGTGCACATTAAAAAATATTGTGATCTATTACTTAAAACTCTAAGAAAAAACCCAGATAGGTGCGAGAGTAAAATGGACATACAAACCTCAAGGCAACCAGGGGGGGAAATGGACATACTTCATCCAAGTACAACCATGACTAATCTCCACATACTTTATCCAAGTACAACAAGGAGTAATCTTTCAACCTATATTAAACCTACAGCCTGTATTAAACCTTAATTCGGATAATTATCTGGAAGGTTTAATACCATCCATGGATATTCCGATCCGATAGATATTTCCTTGGACAAAGTGAACACTGTCATGTCACCGAGACCAAGGAAAGAATCGGACATTTCTCTAGGCTTAATGTTGGTTCCATGAAAGGGCATCATTGAATGCACACTCAATAAGGCATCGTGTTCGAACACATATTTCAACCGCGCAAGTTCGTTCATGCACCCATGATGGTGGACGTGGCAGTTAATTTAAGAGATAAAATATCGATAATAACAGGTATTCAGTTCAACAGTATGTTGAGTGTCACGTCACTACAACCGTGTGATTCAAGACTATGATAATTTATTTTTATACTTACAATAGTTTATGCAGTACACTAAATTTGGCAGTGTTTACTGTATAGTCAGCACTACCCGTCGACAATATTAATAATAAGGGCCCGTCTGGGTGCACATTAAAAAATATTGTGATCTATTACTTAAAACTCTAAGAAAAAACCCAGATAGGTGCGAGAGTAAAATGGACATACAAACCTCAAGGCAACCAGGGGGGAAATGGACATACTTCATCCAAGTACAACCATGACTAATCTCCACATACTTTATCCAAGTACAACAAGGAGTAATCTTTCAACCTATATTAAACCTACAGCCTGTATTAAACCTTAATTCGGATAATTATCTGGAAGGTTTAATACCATCCATGGATATTCCGATCCGATAGATATTTCCTTGGACAAAGTGAACACTGTCATGTCACCGAGACCAAGGAAAGAATCGGACATTTCTCTAGGCTTAATGTTGGTTCCATGAAAGGGCATCATTGAATGCACACTCAATAAGGCATCGTGTTCGAACACATATTTCAACCGCGCAAGTTCGTTCATGCACCCATGATGGTGGACGTGGCAGTTAATTTAAGAGATAAAATATCGATAATAACAGGTATTCAGTTCAACAGTATGTTGAGTGTCACTTCACTACAACCGTGTGATTCAAGACTATGATAATTTATTTTTATACTTACAATAGTTTATGCAGTACACTAAATTTGGCAGTGTTTACTGTATAGTCAGCACTACCCGTCGACAATATTAATAATAAGGGCCCGTCTGGGTGCACATTAAAAAATATTGTGATCTATTACTTAAAACTCTAAGAAAAAACCCAGATAGGTGCGAGAGTAAAATGGACATACAAACCTCAAGGCAACCAGGGGGGGAAATGGACATACTTCATCCAAGTACAACCATGACTAATCTCCACATACTTTATCCAAGTACAACAAGGAGTAATCTTTCAACCTATATTAAACCTACAGCCTGTATTAAACCTTAATTCGGATAATTATCTGGAAGGTTTAATACCATCCATGGATATTCCGATCCGATAGATATTTCCTTGGACAAAGTGAACACTGTCATGTCACCGAGACCAAGGAAAGAATCGGACATTTCTCTAGGCTTAATGTTGGTTCCATGAAAGGGCATCATTGAATGCACACTCAATAAGGCATCGTGTTCGAACACATATTTCAACCGCGCAAGTTCGTTCATGCACCCATGATGGTGGACGTGGCAGTTAATTTAAGAGATAAAATATCGATAATAACAGGTATTCAGTTCAACAGTATGTTGAGTGTCACGTCACTACAACCGTGTGATTCAAGACTATGATAATTTATTTTTATACTTACAATAGTTTATGCAGTACACTAAATTTGGCAGTGTTTACTGTATAGTCAGCACTACCCGTCGACAATATTAATAATAAGGGCCCGTCTGGGTGCACATTAAAAAATATTGTGATCTATTACTTAAAACTCTAAGAAAAAACCCAGATAGGTGCGAGAGTAAAATGGACATACAAACCTCAAGGCAACCAGGGGGGAAATGGACATACTTCATCCAAGTACAACCATGACTAATCTCCACATACTTTATCCAAGTACAACAAGGAGTAATCTTTCAACCTATATTAAACCTACAGCCTGTATTAAACCTTAATTCGGATAATTATCTGGAAGGTTTAATACCATCCATGGATATTCCGATCCGATAGATATTTCCTTGGACAAAGTGAACACTGTCATGTCACCGAGACCAAGGAAAGAATCGGACATTTCTCTAGGCTTAATGTTGGTTCCATGAAAGGGCATCATTGAATGCACACTCAATAAGGCATCGTGTTCGAACACATATTTCAACCGCGCAAGTTCGTTCATGCACCCATGATGGTGGACGTGGCAGTTAATTTAAGAGATAAAATATCGATAATAACAGGTATTCAGTTCAACAGTATGTTGAGTGTCACGTCACTACAACCGTGTGATTCAAGACTATGATAATTTATTTTTATACTTACAATAGTTTATGCAGTACACTAAATTTGGCAGTGTTTACTGTATAGTCAGCACTACCCGTCGACAATATTAATAATAAGGGCCCGTCTGGGTGCACATTAAAAAATATTGTGATCTATTACTTAAAACTCTAAGAAAAAACCCAGATAGGTGCGAGAGTAAAATGGACATACAAACCTCAAGGCAACCAGGGGGGAAATGGACATACTTCATCCAAGTACAACCATGACTAATCTCCACATACTTTATCCAAGTACAACAAGGAGTAATCTTTCAACCTATATTAAACCTACAGCCTGTATTAAACCTTAATTCGGATAATTATCTGGAAGGTTTAATACCATCCATGGATATTCCGATCCGATAGATATTTCCTTGGACAAAGTGAACACTGTCATGTCACCGAGACCAAGGAAAGAATCGGACATTTCTCTAGGCTTAATGTTGGTTCCATGAAAGGGCATCATTGAATGCACACTCAATAAGGCATCGTGTTCGAACACATATTTCAACCGCGCAAGTTCGTTCATGCACCCATGATGGTGGACGTGGCAGTTAATTTAAGAGATAAAATATCGATAATAACAGGTATTCAGTTCAACAGTATGTTGAGTGTCACTTCACTACAACCGTGTGATTCAAGACTATGATAATTTATTTTTATACTTACAATAGTTTATGCAGTACACTAAATTTGGCAGTGTTTACTGTATAGTCAGCACTACCCGTCGACAATATTAATAATAAGGGCCCGTCTGGGTGCACATTAAAAAATATTGTGATCTATTACTTAAAACTCTAAGAAAAAACCCAGATAGGTGCGAGAGTAAAATGGACATACAAACCTCAAGGCAACCAGGGGGGAAATGGACATACTTCATCCAAGTACAACCATGACTAATCTCCACATACTTTATCCAAGTACAACAAGGAGTAATCTTTCAACCTATATTAAACCTACAGCCTGTATTAAACCTTAATTCGGATAATTATCTGGAAGGTTTAATACCATCCATGGATATTCCGATCCGATAGATATTTCCTTGGACAAAGTGAACACTGTCATGTCACCGAGACCAAGGAAAGAATCGGACATTTCTCTAGGCTTAATGTTGGTTCCATGAAAGGGCATCATTGAATGCACACTCAATAAGGCATCGTGTTCGAACACATATTTCAACCGCGCAAGTTCGTTCATGCACCCATGATGGTGGACGTGGCAGTTAATTTAAGAGATAAAATATCGATAATAACAGGTATTCAGTTCAACAGTATGTTGAGTGTCACTTCACTACAACCGTGTGATTCAAGACTATGATAATTTATTTTTATACTTACAATAGTTTATGCAGTACACTAAATTTGGCAGTGTTTACTGTATAGTCAGCACTACCCGTCGACAATATTAATAATAAGGGCCCGTCTGGGTGCACATTAAAAAATATTGTGATCTATTACTTAAAACTCTAAGAAAAAACCCAGATAGGTGCGAGAGTAAAATGGACATACAAACCTCAAGGCAACCAGGGGGGGAAATGGACATACTTCATCCAAGTACAACCATGACTAATCTCCACATACTTTATCCAAGTACAACAAGGAGTAATCTTTCAACCTATATTAAACCTACAGCCTGTATTAAACCTTAATTCGGATAATTATCTGGAAGGTTTAATACCATCCATGGATATTCCGATCCGATAGATATTTCCTTGGACAAAGTGAACACTGTCATGTCACCGAGACCAAGGAAAGAATCGGACATTTCTCTAGGCTTAATGTTGGTTCCATGAAAGGGCATCATTGAATGCACACTCAATAAGGCATCGTGTTCGAACACATATTTCAACCGCGCAAGTTCGTTCATGCACCCATGATGGTGGACGTGGCAGTTAATTTAAGAGATAAAATATCGATAATAACAGGTATTCAGTTCAACAGTATGTTGAGTGTCACTTCACTACAACCGTGTGATTCAAGACTATGATAATTTATTTTTATACTTACAATAGTTTATGCAGTACACTAAATTTGGCAGTGTTTACTGTATAGTCAGCACTACCCGTCGACAATATTAATAATAAGGGCCCGTCTGGGTGCACATTAAAAAATATTGTGATCTATTACTTAAAACTCTAAGAAAAAACCCAGATAGGTGCGAGAGTAAAATGGACATACAAACCTCAAGGCAACCAGGGGGGGAAATGGACATACTTCATCCAAGTACAACCATGACTAATCTCCACATACTTTATCCAAGTACAACAAGGAGTAATCTTTCAACCTATATTAAACCTACAGCCTGTATTAAACCTTAATTCGGATAATTATCTGGAAGGTTTAATACCATCCATGGATATTCCGATCCGATAGATATTTCCTTGGACAAAGTGAACACTGTCATGTCACCGAGACCAAGGAAAGAATCGGACATTTCTCTAGGCTTAATGTTGGTTCCATGAAAGGGCATCATTGAATGCACACTCAATAAGGCATCGTGTTCGAACACATATTTCAACCGCGCAAGTTCGTTCATGCACCCATGATGGTGGACGTGGCAGTTAATTTAAGAGATAAAATATCGATAATAACAGGTATTCAGTTCAACAGTATGTTGAGTGTCACTTCACTACAACCGTGTGATTCAAGACTATGATAATTTATTTTTATACTTACAATAGTTTATGCAGTACACTAAATTTGGCAGTGTTTACTGTATAGTCAGCACTACCCGTCGACAATATTAATAATAAGGGCCCGTCTGGGTGCACATTAAAAAATATTGTGATCTATTACTTAAAACTCTAAGAAAAAACCCAGATAGGTGCGAGAGTAAAATGGACATACAAACCTCAAGGCAACCAGGGGGGGAAATGGACATACTTCATCCAAGTACAACCATGACTAATCTCCACATACTTTATCCAAGTACAACAAGGAGTAATCTTTCAACCTATATTAAACCTACAGCCTGTATTAAACCTTAATTCGGATAATTATCTGGAAGGTTTAATACCATCCATGGATATTCCGATCCGATAGATATTTCCTTGGACAAAGTGAACACTGTCATGTCACCGAGACCAAGGAAAGAATCGGACATTTCTCTAGGCTTAATGTTGGTTCCATGAAAGGGCATCATTGAATGCACACTCAATAAGGCATCGTGTTCGAACACATATTTCAACCGCGCAAGTTCGTTCATGCACCCATGATGGTGGACGTGGCAGTTAATTTAAGAGATAAAATATCGATAATAACAGGTATTCAGTTCAACAGTATGTTGAGTGTCACTTCACTACAACCGTGTGATTCAAGACTATGATAATTTATTTTTATACTTACAATAGTTTTATGCAGTACACTAAATTTGGCAGTGTTTACTGTATAGTCAGCACTACCCGTCGACAATATTAATAATAAGGGCCCGTCTGGGTGCACATTAAAAAATATTGTGATCTATTACTTAAAACTCTAAGAAAAAACCCAGATAGGTGCGAGAGTAAAATGGACATACAAACCTCAAGGCAACCAGGGGGGGAAATGGACATACTTCATCCAAGTACAACCATGACTAATCTCCACATACTTTATCCAAGTACAACAAGGAGTAATCTTTCAACCTATATTAAACCTACAGCCTGTATTAAACCTTAATTCGGATAATTATCTGGAAGGTTTAATACCATCCATGGATATTCCGATCCGATAGATATTTCCTTGGACAAAGTGAACACTGTCATGTCACCGAGACCAAGGAAAGAATCGGACATTTCTCTAGGCTTAATGTTGGTTCCATGAAAGGGCATCATTGAATGCACACTCAATAAGGCATCGTGTTCGAACACATATTTCAACCGCGCAAGTTCGTTCATGCACCCATGATGGTGGACGTGGCAGTTAATTTAAGAGATAAAATATCGATAATAACAGGTATTCAGTTCAACAGTATGTTGAGTGTCACTTCACTACAACCGTGTGATTCAAGACTATGATAATTTATTTTTATACTTACAATAGTTTATGCAGTACACTAAATTTGGCAGTGTTTACTGTATAGTCAGCACTACCCGTCGACAATATTAATAATAAGGCCCGTCTGGGTGCACATTAAAAAATATTGTGATCTATTACTTAAAACTCTAAGAAAAAACCCAGATAGGTGCGAGAGTAAAATGGACATACAAACCTCAAGGCAACCAGGGGGGGAAATGGACATACTTCATCCAAGTACAACCATGACTAATCTCCACATACTTTATCCAAGTACAACAAGGAGTAATCTTTCAACCTATATTAAACCTACAGCCTGTATTAAACCTTAATTCGGATAATTATCTGGAAGGTTTAATACCATCCATGGATATTCCGATCCGATAGATATTTCCTTGGACAAAGTGAACACTGTCATGTCACCGAGACCAAGGAAAGAATCGGACATTTCTCTAGGCTTAATGTTGGTTCCATGAAAGGGCATCATTGAATGCACACTCAATAAGGCATCGTGTTCGAACACATATTTCAACCGCGCAAGTTCGTTCATGCACCCATGATGGTGGACGTGGCAGTTAATTTAAGAGATAAAATATCGATAATAACAGGTATTCAGTTCAACAGTATGTTGAGTGTCACTTCACTACAACCGTGTGATTCAAGACTATGATAATTTATTTTTATACTTACAATAGTTTATGCAGTACACTAAATTTGGCAGTGTTTACTGTATAGTCAGCACTACCCGTCGACAATATTAATAATAAGGGCCCGTCTGGGTGCACATTAAAAAATATTGTGATCTATTACTTAAAACTCTAAGAAAAAAACCCAGATAGGTGCGAGAGTAAAATGGACATACAAACCTCAAGGCAACCAGGGGGGAAATGGACATACTTCATCCAAGTACAACCATGACTAATCTCCACATACTTTATCCAAGTACAACAAGGAGTAATCTTTCAACCTATATTAAACCTACAGCCTGTATTAAACCTTAATTCGGATAATTATCTGGAAGGTTTAATACCATCCATGGATATTCCGATCCGATAGATATTTCCTTGGACAAAGTGAACACTGTCATGTCACCGAGACCAAGGAAAGAATCGGACATTTCTCTAGGCTTAATGTTGGTTCCATGAAAGGGCATCATTGAATGCACACTCAATAAGGCATCGTGTTCGAACACATATTTCAACCGCGCAAGTTCGTTCATGCACCCATGATGGTGGACGTGGCAGTTAATTTAAGAGATAAAATATCGATAATAACAGGTATTCAGTTCAACAGTATGTTGAGTGTCACTTCACTACAACCGTGTGATTCAAGACTATGATAATTTATTTTTATACTTACAATAGTTTATGCAGTACACTAAATTTGGCAGTGTTTACTGTATAGTCAGCACTACCCGTCGACAATATTAATAATAAGGGCCCGTCTGGGTGCACATTAAAAAATATTGTGATCTATTACTTAAAACTCTAAGAAAAAACCCAGATAGGTGCGAGAGTAAAATGGACATACAAACCTCAAGGCAACCAGGGGGGGGAAATGGACATACTTCATCCAAGTACAACCATGACTAATCTCCACATACTTTATCCAAGTACAACAAGGAGTAATCTTTCAACCTATATTAAACCTACAGCCTGTATTAAACCTTAATTCGGATAATTATCTGGAAGGTTTAATACCATCCATGGATATTCCGATCCGATAGATATTTCCTTGGACAAAGTGAACACTGTCATGTCACCGAGACCAAGGAAAGAATCGGACATTTCTCTAGGCTTAATGTTGGTTCCATGAAAGGGCATCATTGAATGCACACTCAATAAGGCATCGTGTTCGAACACATATTTCAACCGCGCAAGTTCGTTCATGCACCCATGATGGTGGACGTGGCAGTTAATTTAAGAGATAAAATATCGATAATAACAGGTATTCAGTTCAACAGTATGTTGAGTGTCACTTCACTACAACCGTGTGATTCAAGACTATGATAATTTATTTTTATACTTACAATAGTTTATGCAGTACACTAAATTTGGCAGTGTTTACTGTATAGTCAGCACTACCCGTCGACAATATTAATAATAAGGGCCCGTCTGGGTGCACATTAAAAATATTGTGATCTATTACTTAAAACTCTAAGAAAAAACCCAGATAGGTGCGAGAGTAAAATGGACATACAAACCTCAAGGCAACCAGGGGGGGAAATGGACATACTTCATCCAAGTACAACCATGACTAATCTCCACATACTTTATCCAAGTACAAACAAGGAGTAATCTTTCAACCTATATTAAACCTACAGCCTGTATTAAACCTTAATTCGGATAATTATCTGGAAGGTTTAATACCATCCATGGATATTCCGATCCGATAGATATTTCCTTGGACAAAGTGAACACTGTCATGTCACCGAGACCAAGGAAAGAATCGGACATTTCTCTAGGCTTAATGTTGGTTCCATGAAAGGGCATCATTGAATGCACACTCAATAAGGCATCGTGTTCGAACACATATTTCAACCGCGCAAGTTCGTTCATGCACCCATGATGGTGGACGTGGCAGTTAATTTAAGAGATAAAATATCGATAATAACAGGTATTCAGTTCAACAGTATGTTGAGTGTCACTTCACTACAACCGTGTGATTCAAGACTATGATAATTTATTTTTTATACTTACAATAGTTTATGCAGTACACTAAAATTTGGCAGTGTTTACTGTATAGTCAGCACTACCCGTCGACAATATTAATAATAAGGGCCCGTCTGGGTGCACATTAAAAAATATTGTGATCTATTACTTAAAACTCTAAGAAAAAACCCAGATAGGTGCGAGAGTAAAATGGACATACAAACCTCAAGGCAACCAGGGGGGAAATGGACATACTTCATCCAAGTACAACCATGACTAATCTCCACATACTTTATCCAAGTACAACAAGGAGTAATCTTTCAACCTATATTAAACCTACAGCCTGTATTAAACCTTAATTCGGATAATTATCTGGAAGGTTTAATACCATCCATGGATATTCCGATCCGATAGATATTTCCTTGGACAAAGTGAACACTGTCATGTCACCGAGACCAAGGAAAGAATCGGACATTTCTCTAGGCTTAATGTTGGTTCCATGAAAGGGCATCATTGAATGCACACTCAATAAGGCATCGTGTTCGAACACATATTTCAACCGCGCAAGTTCGTTCATGCACCATGATGGTGGACGTGGCAGTTAATTTAAGAGATAAAATATCGATAATAACAGGTATTCAGTTCAACAGTATGTTGAGTGTCACTTCACTACAACCGTGTGATTCAAGACTATGATAATTTATTTTTATACTTACAATAGTTTATGCAGTACACTAAATTTGGCAGTGTTACTGTATAGTCAGCACTACCCGTCGACAATATTAATAATAAGGCCCGTCTGGGTGCACATTAAAAAATATTGTGATCTATTACTTAAAACTCTAAGAAAAAAACCCAGATAGGTGCGAGAGTAAAATGGACATACAAACCTCAAGGCAACCAGGGGGGAAATGGACATACTTCATCCAAGTACAACCATGACTAATCTCCACATACTTTATCCAAGTACAACAAGGAGTAATCTTTCAACCTATATTAAACCTACAGCCTGTATTAAACCTTAATTCGGATAATTATCTGGAAGGTTTAATACCATCCATGGATATTCCGATCCGATATATTTCCTTGGACAAAGTGAACACTGTCATGTCACCGAGACCAAGGAAAGAATCGGACATTTCTCTAGGCTTAATGTTGGTTCCATGAAAGGGCATCATTGAATGCACACTCAATAAGGCATCGTGTTCGAACACATATTTCAACCGCGCAAGTTCGTTCATGCACCCATGATGGTGGACGTGGCAGTTAATTTAAGAGATAAAATATCGATAATAACAGGTATTCAGTTCAACAGTATGTTGAGTGTCACTTCACTACAACCGTGTGATTCAAGACTATGATAATTTATTTATACTTACAATAGTTTATGCAGTACACTAAATTTGGCAGTGTTTACTGTATAGTCAGCACTACCCGTCGACAATATTAATAATAAGGGCCCGTCTGGGTGCACATTAAAAAATTGTGATCTATTACTTAAAACTCTAAGAAAAAAACCCAGATAGGTGCGAGAGTAAAATGGACATACAAACCTCAAGGCAACCAGGGGGGAAATGGACATACTTCATCCAAGTACAACCATGACTAATCTCCACATACTTTATCCAAGTACAACAAGGAGTAATCTTTCAACCTATATTAAACCTACAGCCTGTATTAAACCTTAATTCGGATAATTATCTGGAAGGTTTAATACCATCCATGGATATTCCGATCCGATAGATATTTCCTTGGACAAAGTGAACACTGTCATGTCACCGAGACCAAGGAAAGAATCGGACATTTCTCTAGGCTTAATTGGTTCCATGAAAGGGCATCATTGAATGCACACTCAATAAGGCATCGTGTTCGAACACATATTTCAACCGCGCAAGTTCGTTCATGCACCCATGATGGTGGACGTGGCAGTTAATTTAAGAGATAAAATATCGATAATAACAGGTATTCAGTTCAACAGTATGTTGAGTGTCACTTCACTACAACCGTGTGATTCAAGACTATGATAATTTATTTTTATACTTACAATAGTTTATGCAGTACACTAAATTTGCAGTGTTTACTGTATAGTCAGCACTACCCGTCGACAATATTAATAATAAGGGCCCGTCTGGGTGCACATTAAAAAATATTGTGATCTATTACTTAAAACTCTAAGAAAAAACCCAGATAGGTGTGCGAGAGTAAAATGGACATAAACCTCAAGGCAACCAGGGGGGAAATGGACATACTTCATCCAAGTACAACCATGACTAATCTCCACATACTTTATCCAAGTAC